>NW_024121532.1:279061-384143 GCF_016745375.1 Pimephales promelas
CATTTTAGCAGATCATTTGCATGCAGAAAAGTTTACTTATATCTTCACAGACATGACCTCTCATACAGTCGTTAATCTAAAAACATACATTAACATCAGGGTCTTGTTTTCAGCAGTGTGGATGAAGAAACGAGTGTGTGTTCTCGTAACGGGAGATCGTGTTCTCGTTCACATAAAACCGTCACTCGGCGTCATAAACACCACAACAATGAGATTTATCCCGGCCGCCGACTATAAAACTACATATTTACTGAGCAATCAACGCATGAATTTTTATGCGCAATCATCCTTAAAGGAATAATTCAAAAAATATGTCATTTACTCATGGCATGTTTTCTTGCTTCAGTTAAACACAAAAGGAGACGGTGAGCAAAATGAAAGCACGCCGTCTCCTTTACACTGTAAAAAAAATATTTTTAAGATTTGTTATCACAACATATTTTCTTTTGTCAAATCAACTTTATAATAATTTATTTAGTTGAGATAACTTATTATTTTGAGTTTCTGATGATTAAATGAATCTCCTTCATTGTATTAACTCACTTTTTCCAGTTCAATCAACTTAAAATTTTAAGGCAACCAGGTTACTTACTTTTTTAAGTTAAACCAACAATATTTTTTTACAGTGTAATCATAACATTTTTTCTTTTGTCAAATCAACTTAAATAATTTATTTAATTCAGATAACATATAATTTTGAGTTTCTGATGGTTAAATTAATCTCCTTCATTGTATTAACTCACTTTTTCCAGTTCAACCAACTTAAAATTTTAAGGCAACCAGGTTACTTACTTTTTTAAGTTAAACCAACAATATTTTTTTTTTACAGTGTAGTAATCCCAACATTTTTTCTTTTGTCAAATCAACTTAAATAATTTATTTAATTCAGATAACATATAATTTTGAGTTTCTGATGGTTAAATTAATCTACTTCATTGTATTAACTCACTTTTTCCAGTTCAACCAACTTAAAATTTTAAGGCAACCAGGTTACTTACTTTTTTAAGTTAAACCATCAATATTTTTTACAGTGTATTAGTCCCAAATCTGTAAAGCATCAAATAACTCGCATGAATGCATATGCATTAATTTCATGATGTCTTTTGTCCCTTTTAGAGCTTGAAAGCCCTTTCATCGTTGGATAAATAGCATGAATATCATCTTTCGTGTGTTCTGAGAAGAGAGGGTTGGTAAATGATGACAGGATGATGATATAAAGCTCATATAAACAGCAGTTGAGATGATGATCTAGTGGTTTGCAACATGTAAAAACACACATATTGAATATTAACGTGACAGTCTGCTGTGGTGAGAAGCTCTCCTGGGTCTCCAAGACTTCTCCTGTCATTTATCTCCCACATCAGAAACAGACGAGACAAACGAGACGAAGAGGAACGAGACCGTCCTGGAGGACAAATACACCGCCTCAAAAACTGACAACAACATACACAACAACATACACATCGTGTGCATTAAAGCATCTGCGAACGACTTTCACAAGAGCGGACACACTGAAGCCATCGCCAAGCTGATGACCTGTCCGTCTCTTGTCACATGATGACGATGATGTGTGGCTTTAGCAGTCTCACGTCATGGACACACACACACACACACACACACACACGGTGTAAAGTCAACTGATTGCCTGCTGATTCTGATAATTATTCTATTAAAAGTGTATTTTATGTGGCAGTTTCTAATGAAGTTCTCAATCAAAGAGTTAGCAAATTGGTTTTATTTACTTTGATGTGCTGTTTAGAACACACACACACACACACACACATGCACGCATGCACGCACACTCACACACACACATACATGCACATATACACACACACACCTCATGCACACACACACTCACACGCATGCACACACACACACAAACACACATGCACACACACACACTCATGCACGCACACACTCATGACATGCACGCACACACACACACAGGTCAGAGTTCAGAGAAAGCTGCGCTGAACGGCTCTGAACGCATTAGATGTAATGTAATAAACCGGAGGCTTCATCATTACTTAAAGAGAAAGCCGTGAAATCAGATTACACACACACACACACACACACACACACACACGCTGAAATCAGGGGAAATATGCCGCTTTTATAATTACTCTCACAAAGTTTTTAAATGTGTTTTCCGTCATTAAAACCACAAAATAGAATGTGGCTGTTATACAAGTTTTCACCTGTGTGTGTGTGTGTGTGTGTGTGTGTGTGTGTGTGTGTGTGTGTGTGTGTGTGTGTGTGTGTGTGTGTGTGTTGGCCCTACGTCCATCTGGTGGCATCTGAGTCTGTGATCGCAGCTGCATGTAAACCAGCGCGTGTGCAGGTGTGTGTGACGCTCCTTCAGAGATCTGCACCTGCTCCGTGTGTCTGAGCACCTCCTCGCTTCAGTGGACTCACACACACACACACACACACACACACACACACACACAGTGGTCAGTGATTAGATGTCCGACAGCTGCTGCTACAGATGTTTGTTCTGGATCCTCCGTCTGACACTTTAAAGAGAGTCTATGGATCACCAGTGATCATCTGAAGCGCACACACACACACACACACACACGAGGAAACAAACGCTCATTCTCAGTCCATAATAGCAATAAATGACACTAGCAAATACACATTAACACACTCACACAACCTTGGTTTTATTTACCACTGCAAACACACACACACACACACACACACCACTAATATACATACAAATATTAGTGTGTTTATACTGTACAGCAAATGCTTGTGGTCATTACGGAGAATTTTTCCATTTTCCTTTTCACAATATTTTAACAAGCCACACATCGGTTTATCACACTAAACGCTAATATGTTTATGCCACAGTTATCCGTGCTAATGAGATGCAGGACCAGACGGAAATAAGCAAACACATAATCCCTGTTATAATTCTGGGTTTATTCAGGCTCACGACAGGAGTGTGTGTACAGGAGTTTTGCTAATCATCACTTATTTACACCGCAGGTCTCGATGCCCAATGACGATTTTTTGACATATCTGATATCTGCATTTACACTACACTTGGCGAAACGAACAAAAGATAACATTATGATACAAAGAGCATGCACAGAGAAGTCCAGATTAAACATGAAATGATTGGTCATATATATATTTTATTTGTTGTTTTTCTTTATAATGAAGTTGTCGGCATTAAGTAGATTTTAACACACAAAATAGTGATTATCAGATCAATGAGGCCTCCGCTGCTCGCCACAACCCTGATTTAGGGTTTTATTTAGTTCTAATAAACAAAAAAATCAAGTATAATTTTATCCGATTAATCGATAAACCCAAAAAATAATCGTCCGATTAATCGATTATCAAAATAATCGTTAGTTGCAGCCCTAGATTGAAGTGTGTTTCGTCCGTTTTTATTTTATTTTTTAAAATATTCATTTATCGGCCATTATAACTGCCGATACCGATATTATGGAAAATGCCTAATATCGGCCGATAATATCGGTCTGATAAAGAGCATGCACATAGAAGTCCAAATTAAACATGAAATGATTGGTCATATATATATATATTATTTGTTGTTTTTCTTTATAATGAAGTTGTCGGTATTAAATAGATTTTAACACACAAAATAGTGATTATCAGATCAATGAGGCCTCCGCTGCTCGCCACAACCCTGATTTAGAACAAAAAAATTAAATATAATTTTATCCGATTAATCGGAAAAATAATCGTCCGATTAATCGATTATCAAAAGAATCGTTAGTTGCAGCCCTTGATTAAAGTGTGTTTCGTCCGTTTTTATTTTATTTTTTAAATATTCATTTATCGGCCATTATAACTGCCGATACCGATATTATGGAAAATGCCTAATATCGGCCGATATATCGGTCTGATAAAGAGCATGCACATAGAAGTCCAAATTAAACATGAAATGATAGGTCATATATATATATTTTATTTGTTGTTTTTCTTTATAATGAAGTTGTCGGTATTAAATAGATTTTAACACACAAAATAGTGATTATCAGATCAATGAGGCCTCACCCTGCTCGCCACAACCCTGATTTAGAACAAAAAAATTAAATATAATTTTATCCGATTAATCGTAAAAATAATCGTCCGATTAATCGATTATCAAAATAATCGTTAGTTGCAGCCCTTGATTAAAGTGTGTTTCGTCCGTTTTTATTTTATTTTTTAAATATTCATTTATCGGCCATTATAACTGCCGATACCGATATTATGGAAAATGCCTAATATCGGCCGATAATATCGGTCTGATAAAAAGCATGCACAGAGAAGTCCAAATTAAACATGAACTGATTGGTCATATATATATATATATTATTTATTGCTTTTCTTTATAATGAAGTTGTCGGTATTAAGTAGATTTTAACACACAAAATAGTGATTATCAGATCAATAAGGCCTCATCCTGCTCGCCACAACCCTGATTGATCTGGCTCTAATAATAAACAAAAAAATTAAATATAATTTTATCCGATTAATCGGAAAAATAATCGTCCGATTAATCGATTATCAAAATAATCGTTAGTTGCAGCCCTTGATTAAAGTGTGTTTCGTCCGTTTTTATTTTATTTTTTAAATATTCATTTATCGGCCATTATAACTGCCGATACCGATATTATGGAAAATGCCTAATATCGGCCGATAATATCGGTCTGATAAAGAGCATGCACATAGAAGTCCAAATTAAACATGAAATGATTGGTCATATATATATATATTATTTGTTGTTTTTCTTTATAATGAAGTTTTTGGTATTAAGTAGATTTTAACACACAAAATAGTGATTATCAGATCAATGAGGCCTCCGCTGCTCGCCACAACCCTGATTGGTCTGGCTCTAATAATAAACAAAAAAATTAAATATAATTTTATCCGATTAATCAGAAAAATAATCGTCCGATTAATCGATTATCAAAATAATCGTTAGTTGCAGCCCTTGATTGAAGTGTGTTTCGTCCGTTTTTATTTTATTTTTGAAATATTCATTTATCGGCCATTATAACTGCCGATACCGATATTATGGAAAATGCCGATATATCGGCCGATAATATCGGTCTGGCTCTATTTATTATAACTAAATAAAACCCTAAATCAGGGTTGTGGCGAGCAGGGTGAGGCCTCATTGATCTGATAATCACTATTTTGTGTGTTAAAATCTACTGACAACTTCATTATAAAGAAAAACAACAAATAAAATATATATATGACCAATCATTTCATGTTTAATCTGGACTTCTCTGTGCATGCTTTTTTGAGGTGGTGACCATAGACCTGCATTATATGACTGACAGAGAAGAACGGGTTGACCGAAAAATATCAAAATTGAAAATACTCCTGGATGCCCTTGAGGTAAGATAAAACATATCAAAAATTAATTTCAAAGTAATTACACTGTAACAATGACACCTTAAAATAAATTTTAACCAATTATTTACTTAGAAACAGTTCATATTATCAGTTATGAATGATATCTCCGGACAAAGTGTTTAGAAAGAAACGTTTTCAGAGACGAATTCTCCGTTTGCGTGTAAAACGAAGGGAAACGAAAGGGTTTCCCAGTCCTACTAAACCGCACTAAAAACAACAGGTTAGTGACGTCCCTGAAACAAACAACTCGTGGTTCTTGACCTGAATAAGCAGCAAACACACTGACATGATGTCTGGTAGTATGATGCTAAAAAACATCAAATCACAGACTAGTTGTGTTTGAACATATGAAGTGTGTAGTTTGGGGTCAGACTGAAACACTTCCATTAGTCTGTGCGACGGATTGAACGAGGGAGTGAAGAGGACAGACAGTAAAAGCATGAATTTGTGCCCGAGCAGTTTCCAAACCATCAGCGCCACAGATTAAAGCGTAAGTGGACCTCAATGAGACTGAACAACAAAAAGAGAAATCGTGAGACAAAACAGAAGCGCATCGCTATTGTTCGGTCTGCTTTATTCCTCTCCAAGTGGTTTGTTTGTGTGCGTCTCTATAAGAGCTGTGATGAAGTTGGACAGCTTTTAATCATCTCACAGCACGAGGTCTTCACTATCATTCCCATCTCGCCGACAGGGAAACACATTCGTATGTTCCTCATTTATTTCTACAGACGTCAAAAGACAGATGTGTGGACAAACCGAGGGTCATTTACCTCAAATCCACTTCCAGAGATAAAACCAGTGATTAACCTCCAGAGATCTGCCCTGGAGACACAAACTAAACCCACAAACAAGCTCTCCAAACAGAGACGGAGACTTTTCCTCAAATCTCTCCTGAAAAACATTTGCAAACACACTACAGAGATCTCAATATGAACTCAATCATCACTTTCTCTGAACTTCTGTTCACCTTCATTTTATAGCTCTATTCTTAAATATGTGTGCCTTTATTTAAGATATGCAATGCATTTGGATAACACAGTTTTAACGTAAACAAACTAAGAACCTTAATGTCATTTCTACATTAATGAAACAGATCAGATTGCTCCACTCAAAAAACAATAAAGCATTGTTTACTATTAACTATCTGCATCTATTTGATTTTATATTGTCAAAATGCATTAATTCAAATTGCTTAGAATATGAACATGGTTAAAAATAGCTAAAAATTGATAATAAATATCCTTTACAAACTGTGCTTGTGTATTTAAAACACATTCGGTTTATTAGGACATTACAGAAATTTTAATGACAAATAAATATGCAGTTTATTAGTTTGTTTATGGTAAAACTGTGTAATATTATTTTGTTTTAATTCAATGTTATTAATTTAAAAAAAATACAATAGAATTTTGGTTGAAATGACAGTCGTGACACTTTTTCTCTGTAAAAAACAATTAATATACTACCGATATAAAAAGGCAAAAATACATAAATTATATATATAAATTATATATATACACTGTATATATATATATATATATATATATATATATATATATATGTTGTGCCTAATTGTATATATATATATATATATATATATATGTTGTGCCTAACTGTATGTCCCTAAGTATTTACAGTTAAATATTACTTAATTTTATTTTAATTTATATTATTAATCAAAAATTATTATATCTTTACATTTTATATATATATATATATTTATATATATATAATTGATGTATTTTTGCCTTTTTATATCGGTAGTATATATATATATATATATATATATATATATATACTGTATATGTTGTTCATAATATTTTTTTTATCCCTAAGTATTTACAGTTAAATATTACTTAATTTTATTTTAATTTATATTATTAATCAAAAATTATTATATCTTTACATTTTTGGTTGAAATGACAATCATGACACACTTTTTTGACATGCAATATTATTTCATTTCAATTGAATATTATTAAATCAAAAATGTTTGAAATTTTTTTATGCAAAAGCAACTACTGATAAAACAATGGATGCATAATGAAATAAATAAAAAATGCCATGCATATTTGTTATTCTTGAACATTAGAATGATTTAAATCAATGATTTGATTGACGTTTACTCTTGCCCTTTAAAATGTCAGTACATAATGCAACGTTTGCAGTAACCAGGCATATTTGACACAACAATCTAAATTCAAATATATAATATCTGACTTGAATCTAAAAGTATATGCATCACACAAAAAGCAAGGCCATTTAGCTTGAGCATGAAAATAAGGTGTGCGAGACGTCCCTGAGACTGACTAACACCATAAACCAGATGCATCAATAATCAGGGAATGTGGTGTGAACGTCGAGAGCAGTCGACCTTATCACACTAGGAAAACCTAGATCACACACACACACACACACACTCTCTCTCACACGTCTATAATGATGTTTCCAGATAAGGAGCAGCATTTCAGCACCTTGAGCGTCGGTTAAAACACCAACAAACACCGGATATGAGAAACTCGCTCTTCTTTACTGCACTAAAACCAATTACGCTCAACAAAAACTGGGCGTCTAATTTCCTCATCTGAGAGTGATTTCCAAAAGAAGCCGTTGTCTTTTATCAGCACGGGTGGAGGTAAATGTAGCACAGCGCTGGTACTGCTACTGATGCGTGAGATTGGCTCTTTTACACCCAATTAATGAGCAGATCTGCCCACTGAGCAAAGCCTGAGCATACGAAAACCAGCACTTGTGCATCAGACTGAAATCTGCAACATGATGGACATGACCTGCTTCAAATCAGTTATGGGCTGAAATAAACAAACAAAAAACAAAAACCTTAGTTAACTTTAAAAAAAAAATACTCACCCACATGTCATCCAAGATGTCCATGTCTTTCTTTCTTCAGTCGAAAAGAAATTAAGGTTTTTGATATTCCAGGATTTTCTCCATATAATGGACTTCAATGGGAACCAAACGGTAAGACAGTTTCAGTGCAAACTGTTCAAAGGGCTTTAAACGATTCCAGACGATGAATAAGGGTCTTATCAAGCGAAACGATCACTCATTTAATAAATAAATAACAAAGTTTAAGTTTTATAAGCTCAAATGCTCGCCTTGCTCTGTTCTGTGATACGCGTTCGTGACTCTCCTGTTCGAACTCGTTCATCAAACTGAACAAATCTTTTTTTTTGGAGTCATTTCGTTCAAATGACTCAAAAAAAGATTTGTTCATTTTGTTTCGCTTGATAAAACCCTTATTTATCGTCCGGAATCGTTTAAAGCTGCACTGAAACTCTGATTTGGACCTTGAACCTTTTGGTCCCCATTGAAGTCCATTATATAGAAAAAATCCTGGAATGTTTTCATCAAAAACCTTAATTTCTTTTCGACTGAAGAAAGAAAGACATGGACATCTTGGATGGCATGAGGGTGAGTAAATTATCAGCAAAAGTTTTTTTTTACAAAGTGAACTACTCCTTTAAGTAAATTAAAATACAAGCTGTCATATAAAAGAGCAAAGCTACTATACAGGTGAAACTCGAAAAGTTAATTTATTTCATTAATTCAACTAAAAAGGCGAAACTAATATATTATATAGACTTATTACATGCAAAGTGAGATTTTTCAAGCCTTTATTTGTTATAATTTTGATGATTATGGATTACAGAAAACCCAAATTCAAAAGTTTTCATATCTGTAATCCATAATCAACAAATAAAGGCTTGAAATATCTCACTTTGCTTGTAATGAGTCTATATAATATATTAGTTTCACCTTTTAAGTTGAATTACTGAAAGAAATGAACTTTTTCTTCACTCGTATGCGTATCTGATCCGTATCGTGTGTGTTAACCATGATGGCAGAACGGCACAGACGGGGTAAATCGAGCAATCGGCATCGACTGCTCCTAATGAAGGTATATGAACATTATCTTTACCCTAATGATCAAACCCTGCGAGTATTACACACAACATTACACATCCGTATGGAGGAACCACACATTACACCAATGAAATAGCCGGGAATAAACACAGCTGTCCATATGAGACACTTCAGAAGTACAAACTGCAATAATAAAGAAAGTTTTATTGAACTTTATGATAGTTTTATGGTCTTTTATAGAGCTTGACAGCATCTGCTGTCTGTCTGCTTTAGTAAAGAAAACCTCAATTGATAATATATCTCATGTAAAAAGTACTGTTTTTTTAATTCAATTGATCAAACGTGACTGTAATTTTGCACTTTCTATTCATTAAACCTTGAAAAAATGTGTCTCGGTTTCCACTGAAATATGAAGCAACACTGTTTTCAACACTGATAATAATCATAAATGTTTCTTGAGCATCAGATCCTCATATTAGAGTGATTCTGACACTGAAGACTGGAGTAATGATGATAAATTCAGTTTTGATCACAGGATATAAATTATATTTTACTATATGTTCACATACAAAACAGCTATATTGCATTGGAATAATATTTCACAATTTTTGATCTAATTAATGAACCCTTGGTGAGCAAAAGAAAATATTTGTAAAAAAAAAAATGTTTTTAATCAAATAAATCTCTCAAAAAGATTAAAGTTGCCCCCACATTTGAATGTATTGCATGTATCCTCATATTCGAGTGATTTCTGAAGGGTCATGTGACACTGAAGACTGGAGTAATGGTACACTCTAAAAAATGCTGGGTCGTTTTAACCCAACTTTGGGTCAAATATGGACTAACCCAGCCGTTGGGTTAAATTTTTACATTACATTTTTAACCCAACATTTTGGGTTTATCCATATTTGACCCAAAATTGGGTTAAAACAACCCAGCATTTTTTAGAGTGTAATAAATTCAGCTTTGATCACAGGATATAAATTACATTTATCAATATATTCACACTGGAAACAGTTTATCTAAAATGTAATAATATTTCACATTATTGCTGTTTGTACTGTATTTATGATCAACTAAATGCAGCCTTGATGAGCACAAACATCAAAAAATCCCTTATTAACGTTCCCTAGTCTTTCAGAGAAATAACTGTACGACGACAGACCGAAGGAAGATTATATGAAAATGATATTTCAGGTATTCATCAATCTGCCTGACTCATCAGGGTCACCTCTACAACCCCATTAGACACAACGCAAACATCTAGAGTTTCTCTCCTCTTCCTCGAGGCTAAAAAAACTGATTATTTATTGACTTCCAAAAATAAGTCGGAAAAAAATAGTTTTCCATAATAATCATCATTAGTCAGGTTGGGGTTGCCTTTAATTGCATGATGGGAGGAGCTTCTTCATCACATCAGCCAATAGAAAAGTCTTCAAAAGGACCTCCTCATCATTCATGACTCGGGGAAACTAGCGGTTTCATATGTGACACAGCAGATGTTGTGCTAAAACAGCACATTAGTGTGAGACGGCCCGATCTAATGAGCTCAATCACTCACACAATCACACAGCTGCTCCAGGATCAGCCGGAGAGACGGATGGCACCAATGTTGTCAAAGCATGTTGGACTTTAATCAACACACAGGAAGTTCTTCAGCACTTTCATCATTTCCTGATGTGCAATTCTATTCACTTCTACTGTAAGTACTTAAAAGTGTGGGATTCATTTCATGTTTAATCTGGACTTCTCTGTGCTGCTCTTTGACGTGGTGATCATAGACCTCCATTATATGACTGACAGACAAGAACGGGTTGACCGAAAAATATCAAAATTGAAAATACTGCGGAAACAATGCCCTTGAGGTATGATAAAACATATCAAAAATTAATTTCAAAGTGAACTATCCCTTTAAATATATAATTACACTGCAACAATGACACCTTAAAATAAAGTGTAACCAATGATTTACTTAGAAACAGGTCATATTATCAGTTATGAATGATATGCATTAGAGCCAGACCGATATTATCGGCCGATATTAGGCATTTTTCAAAATATCGGTATCGGCAGTTATAATGGCCGACAAATGAATATTTAAAAAATAAAATAAAAACGGACGAAACTCACTTCAATCATCTCTCCTTGGCCTGTTATATTGAAAATGTATGTTTTACAATTTGCAGTATGCAGTATTGCTAAATTATGGCTCATCATAGACTAGCTAACCACAAAGCAAGCTAATGCCGCTATCTCCAACGTTAACATTAATGAGCTTGGAAACCACAATGAACTTTTTCTGCCTAAATAAAGTAATTATTACTGTATTTATAACTAGCATATCTCTAGTTACAGTCCCTGCATTGTAAAATGTAGGGATGCACCGATATGAAAATTTTGGCCAATACCGATAACCGATAATTCTTTATATTTGAAAGCCGATAACCGATATATCGGCCAATAAACTTAAACCCAAATTTTTATCTAATTTTGAGAGCCTGATTACAAAAACAAAAGTCTCACAATTAAATCCATGCCCATGTTATAGTGTTGTATAGCCGATATGACAGATTTGCGCTGCACATGTTGTACCAAACCGTAATTTTTTTAAGAGATTTCAATCATATTTCAAGAAATTCAAAAACATAAACAGTTCTCAACAAGTGTCTCAGCTGAAGGGAATAATACATTATTTATCGGCTTTAATATATCGGCCACATTTTCTTACCAGGCCGATAATGATAACATTAAAAATGAACATATATCGGCCGATACCGATATGCTGGCCGATATATCGTGCATCCCTAGTAAAATGTAAGTTATACTTGCGAGGAGAGAACATTTAGACATAGAGAAAAAGTATCAAACGTATCTTGTGCAGAAAAGTTAGCTTTTCTTTTACACGTGTGTGAAATCCAACAATATTTAATAAAAAAAAATATCGGCCGATATATCGGATTATATTTGTATCGGTATCGGCCTTCAAAATCCTTTATCGGTCGGGCTCTAATTTGCATTAGAAAAGCATATAAAAGCATCAGAGTCGTTCCTCGTTTGAGTCTGATTCCCTCAATGTGCCAGCGCTCTTTGTTTACTCGGGATAACTGTAATGAAGACTCGTCCGCCTCTCTTCACCCATTACATCACCTTCAGAAAGCCCTCCTGCGATGCTCTCCAGAACACACACTTTAACAGCGCGCTCAAACAAGACAAACTCAAACACACTCAAAGCATTTACAGATATTACACCCTTACATGAGAATTCGTGTTTTCTTTGCCCTTCTCTGAACGCCCAACAAACATTCCCGATCAATATCTCTGTAAACGTTCTGAGATGATTCACCACCCGAACATTGAATGGTTTTAGTAACTTGTAATGCCGGAACAAATTGGCTTTGGTGAGCAAATAAAAAGTGATTTATTAGGAACTGGAATAATGAAATCCCCTCGATATAAGACATGATCATTTTTACTTTTGCAATCCAAACTCTAGCAGGCCTTAAGGTTTTGGTCGAATCAATGTCGCATTAAGCCACCAAATATTAAATATGCGGAAAAAAACACAATATTTGTGAAAGATAAAGTTTCAGAACGACTCGTCTCAAATACGTATGCGAGTGACACAACAACCAGCGCATATTGAACATATTATCCAGTTTCATGGATGGTTAGAAATATTTATGACACTAAAAATGGCACAAGATCATTCTATGCATTAATTAAAACCTCTCAGTGTTTATGAAAATCCCAGAAATCGGTCTTGTTTTACCTGTAAGCAGCGCCAAATGCAATTTGCTGTGAGTAAACAATACATTTACTCTCTATTTGGCCAGTGAGTTTTATATATATATATATATATATATATATATCGATAACCGATAATTCTTTATATTTGAAAACCGATAACCGATATATTGGCCGATAAATCTAAATCCAAATCCAAATTTTATATAGTTTTTGAGAGCCTGATTGAATCTCACCATTAAAAGTCATGTCCCAAACGCACAATTATATATGTCTCATTATACTTTTATGTCGTTTATATGACAGACAAACTGTAAAAAGTTATTCCAATCATATTTTAAGTAATTTAACACCATGTTGAACAGTGCACATCTGAAGTGTCTCAACTTAAGGAAATAATACATTATTTATCGGCTGTAATACTGTAAATCAGCCAAATTATCGGTACCGATATGATGGCCGATATATCGCGCATCCCTAATTTAAGTGGAAACGTAATAATACTACTACTACTAATAATAATCAGATCCTCGCTGATGTCAAAAGAAATTGGGAATGTTATACAAAAACAATTTCTACAGTCACCCTGTGGTGAAAATCTAGCTTTAAATGTTGTTCATGTGTATATGTGGTGTGTGTAAATTCAGTATTTCCTCCTTAAAACTGCAGTGAACCAAAGATAGTCTCAAAAACACGCCTTCAAATCGCTGGTGTTTTTGACGTCACAAACGACCTTGTAACCAATCAGATCAACGTGTGATCGCCAACCAGAGTGAGTGAGTGGGGGCGGGGCTCATTAGAATATTCATAGAACTAAATGAGGCAAGGGTGTCGAGTTACATTCAAGATATTTTAAGGAATGACAAACCTAAAAAAACATTTAAATATGTGATTTTGGAGATAAAAGATGAGTTTTAAGCAATTATTGCCAGCAGGGAGACTTTACTTTCAGTGAAAAAACTGAATTCATGCACAAAATCTTGACATGAAGAACATGCTGGTAAAACAGAGTGATCTGGGATGGGGGAAAATACAATATCCATGAAGAAATGTGAGTAAATGAGCTGAAAAGAGAGATGGCAGGAGGACTAGCGGGAGAAGCAGCCTGTAGGAGTCTCTCAAAGGTCTGTCATCATCTCACACTGTCACGGCACACACCATCTGCTTCCCTGAGCTACCCACAATGCACTGTGCTGATGCTATATATTTGCACTCACTTTAAACAGTACTTCTGCGGCCCAACGTCATGTTTTCACTACTTGCGGAGACAGAAACTCAGTTGGGAACCGTCACACGTTCTCGGATATATAATTACAGCAGCAACTTTGAATATGGAGAGTCGCCTGGACCCGCGGGGAAGCCATTATTGCTCTCTGACAGAGTCTTCAGTTATACCTCATTTCAGTCTCGTGTGTTTCTCCTCATTTCTCTGAAGCAATCAAAACTAATTTTAGCTGGAAAATAACTTTATTCTAGAGCTGCTCCGTTTCTGTAATCTCCTGTTATCACTGCTTTGAAACAGTCTATAATGTTAAAAGCGCTGTATAAATGAAGGTGATTTGACTTGACTTAAAGGAGGGACCTGAGCCATATCTAAAGAGCAGAATATTCGAGAGTTTTTGGATTAGTGCCACAAAGAATCCACCCTAGTAACACCCTAGCAACCACCCAAAACACCCTAGCAACTGCACCTTAATATTCTCGAAACTAATCTCTAGGACATTTATAGTGCTACAAACAAATAAATGCGATTAAACCATCTATATACCATCTTTTTATTCCTTTTATAACCGTTTTAATTTTCCTTACTTTTATTTAGTGATTATTTTAAATCCTTTATGTTATTATTTATATTTTTTTAGTTATACCTCATATTTCAGTCTCGTGTTTCACCTGATTTCTCGGACCCATACTGTATCTACAGCGCAGAATATCAAGGAGTTTTTGGATTAGTGCCACAAAGAAGCCACCCTAGTAACACCCTAGCAACCACCCAAAACACCCTAGCAACTGCACCTTAATATTCTCGAAACTAATCTCTAGGACATTTATAGTGCTACAAACAAATAAATGCGATTAAACCATCTATATACCATCTTTTTATTCCTTTTATAACCGTTTTAATTTTCCTTACTTTTATTTAGTGATTATTTTAATTCCTTTATGTTATTATTTATATTTTTTTTAGTTATACCTCATTTCAGTCTCGTGTTTCTCCTGATTTCTCGGACCCATACTGTATCTACAGCGCAGAAAATCAAGGAGTTTTTGGATTAGTGCCACAAAGAAGCCACCTTAGTAACACCCTAGCAACCACCCAAAACAACCTAGCAACTGCACCTTAATATTCTCGAAACTACAAGATCCTCTATCTCTATGACATTTATAGTGCTACCAAAAAATAAATGTGATTAAACCATCTATATACCATCTTTTTATTTCTTTTATAACCGTTTTAATTTTCCTTACTTTTATTTAGTGATTATTTCAATTCCATTTTTTTTCAGATATACCTCATTTCCGTACTGTATCTACAGAGCAAAATATCAAGGAGTTTTTGGATTAGTGCCACAAAGAAACCACCCTGGCAACCACCTAAAACACTCTAGCAACCACCCAGAATACCTTAGCAACCGCATATCATCACCCTAGCAACCGCATAGCAACACTCTAGCAACCACCCAGAGTACCATAGCAACCGCATAGCAACACCCTAGCAACCACATAGCAACAACTTAGCAACCACCCCAAGTTTTTAAACTACTAAACTAAAACAAACTATTTCAGGCTAACAACCTTCAAACTTTTAAACTTTTAATTTTCCCTACTTTCAGTAATTATTTTAATTCCATTTTTTTCAGTTATACCTCATTTCCGTACTGTATCTACAGAGCAGAATATCAAGGAGTTTTTGGATTAGTGCCACAAAGAAACCACCCTAGCAACCACCTAAAACACTCTAACAACCACCCAGAATACCTTAGCAACCGCATACCATCACCCTAGCAACCGCATAGCAACACCCTAGCAACCGCATAGCAACAACTTAGCAACCACCCCAAGTTTTTAAACTACTAAACTAAAACAAACTATTTCAGGCTAACAACCTTCAAACTTTCACACTATCTCTAAATCTATCTATTCAAAATTCTGCCTACATAACTAAAACTATTTCAAACTTAAAACCTTCAAACTTCAATTATAAAACTACTTCAAACTTTGTAATCCGGCTTTCTCACGCCAACTTAAAGTTTGTCTCGGCCAACTATTTTTTATTCTAGTGCTATACTAAATAAATGCGATTAAACTGGGAACACGCAGACCATTAACCTCTGCTGAGTCTGGGAACGCATCACATGACAGACACTACACCGCAGCCAAGCTAATGAAAATGAATGCTACGTGCTGCTAGCACAGTGGCTGTTTCCTGCTAAGGTAGCATACGGCGATTTACACGCACTCCTGGAGGCTTTAGCTAATGAGAGTCTAAAGGCAGCGATTACAGCCTTAATTCACCAGGAAATGGACACGCTACAAATCAACACGGCCACATAATTACCCTGAAACGAAGGCTTCATCTGTACCACACACTCCATCACTGAGAGGTGCAGGTGAAGCCAACGCTCATGCTAACATTTCATTACGCTTGACATTCTGTGGCTTTTTTGTTAGCGCTGAATTTATAGCATATCAACATTTTTAAATGTAAAGTGCTAGACATTGGTCTTTCTGAATGCAAACTCTTTAAATGTTTTTAAAAGCCAAAAATAACAATGAAAATTTTGGAAATTGTTGCACGTTCATATTTAGGATAATTCTCCGCAGGTCTTTACACACATTTACAACACAAATAAACATGGTAGCAGTGTGTGTCCATTATAAAGAGACGTGTTTGTTCAGATGTGTGTGCATTCAGGTTTACAAACATCCCGGTGTTTCGTGTGCAAATATGTGTTTTTGTTTGCATCCTGTCGACCTGATGAGAATCAGCCACAACATGCCCACAGTGTGTGTGTGTGTGTGTGTGTGTGTGCCGATGCTATCAGGAGTGTGAGACAGCCCATCAATAACTGAAGGCCTCTGAGGATGAAGATGTGCCGCGCGCCGCTAGCAGGAAAATGGATGTTAACTATTTATTCCTCAGCTTTTCTCTCCACTGCCTCCCTCTTTATCTCACCGCAGGATCCTGAGACACACACACACACACACACACACTCTCTCTTTGACTTATTTCAGACCATTATGTTTCTGTTTACTTGTCTCTCCAGAAGCATATTCATCCCATTACTGTCTGAATCTCAGCAAACCTGTCAGGAACATGTCAAGGTCATATTGTACCTTATACAAATAATCAAAATAAAAAAATTGAAATATAATAAACCTATTTAAGATCATTTTGTGCATCGTGACTTTTTTTTTATTCACATGAACACCCATTCTTATCATTGTAATGCAAAAAAAGCATATTGTAGGCTACATGAAGAACATATACATATATATATATATACATATATATATATATATATATATATATATATATATATATATTTATAAACAAGAAAGTGGGAAGATGAAAACCACTATTTTCTGTTTCAAATTTTCACATAGAATTTGTAAGTTATAATTTGTAAGTTAATCCAGGTTTTGATTTTCAAAGATTTATTATAAAAACAGATTTATTTCCATCCAAAATGCAATAAATCCATAAAAAAAGAAAAAAATCAAAATGCAATTAACTAAAATAAATTTCAAATGAAATTAATTTTATACACATTATTTATTTATTTTTTAAATGGCGTTTATCACATTTTGGAACCAAACTCTTAATTTATATATTTCTATAATATAACTAATATTTGTATATATAAATAATATATAAATATAATATAAATAATATTTGTATTTTATATATATATATATATATATATATAAATACAAATATTATTTATATTATTATAAAATGTTATAAAATAAAACATTAATAAGTTTCTTGAGCATCAGATCCTCATATTAGAGTGATTTCTGAAGGTAATGATGCTGAAAATTCAGCTTTGATCACAGGATATAAATTACATTTTACTACATATTCACTTAGAAAACAGTTATTTTAATTTGTAACAATTTTTCACAATAATTGGCACTCTTACATTTAGTTTAGTTTGTCTTAGTTTAATTTTCAAGGACTTTTAATTTTTTCCTGTTCCCGTTTGTCATTAGTTGCCATGGTTTTCCATCATCTGATTAATTAACTTTAGTTCCCATTTGTATCCCTTTGATTAATAAACAATGTTTCTATTTGAATTACTTCATCCTGAGAGAAAACGTTACAGTATTTCTGTTTTTTTCTCACATAAATACCACCTTGATGAGCACAAAAGAACATTATTTCAAAAACAACCTGAAACTTTTGAATGGTACCATAAATGTGTGAGTGAGTGTGTGTGACTGGTTTTCGTTTTGGAGATGAAATATGACCCACAAGTATATGTTTTTATGATGGTAAAGCTTCTGAGCGAGCACACGGAGGGCCGTGTTGTTCATCATCTTTTTCCTGAGTTTAAACAGTAAAGTTCCTATCCCCCCCCGAGTCTCTCATGATGTAATGCACCTCACAGAGAGTGTGGCTCGTCCCATTGCCTTATCTCCGGGGACGAATCTCACTTTGGGCGAACGTTGCACAAAGCGACTCCCTGAAAAGAGGTAAAAGGCTCTCGCTCAAACTGATCTTCCCCATTTATCTCCTATTCTCTTTAAACGAGAGGAATATATTCTCTCCAGCCGTAATCTCTCTCCAGCACACCGAGAACAAAAGCTCCCGACTCCACACATTAACACGGGCTGACCGCGAGTGCACAGAGCGTTCACTCGCAGTGAGAACCAACATGTTCTTCCTAAATCTCACTATCCACTGCATACTGAGACACCCACAGTACACAGATTATTGTTTTATGTAATAACCAAACCGTATGCAACAATAAATTGAATTTAAAGGAGTAGTTCACTTTTAACAAGACTTTTGCTGATAATTTACCCGCCCCCATGTCATCCAATATGTCCACGTCTTTCTTTCTTCAGTGGAAAAGAAATTAAGGTTTTTGATGAAAACATTCCAGGATTTTCTCCATATAATGGACTTCAATGGGAACCAAATGGTCTAAAAGACAGTTTCAGTGCAAACTGTTCAAATGGCTTTAAACGATTCCAGACGATGAATAAGGGTCTTATCAAGCGAAACGATCACTCATTTAATAAATAAATAACAAAGTTTAAGTTTTATAAGCTCAAATGCTCGCCTTGCTCTGTTCTGTGATGCGCTCTCCTGTTCATCAATATGAACGAATCTTTTCCCGAGTCATTTGGTTTATTCAACGAACGAAACGAACGAATTGACTTGGAATAAGATTCGTTCATTTTGATTAACGTGATCGAACAGGCGAGCATTTGAGCTTATAAAACTTAAACTTTGTTATTTATTTATTAAATGAGCAATCGTTTCGCTTGATAAGACCCTTATTCATCGTCTGGAATCGTTTAAAGTCCTTTGAACAGTTTTATCAGCAAATTTTTTCAAAAGTGAACTACTCCTTTTAGGAAATAAAAAAAAACTTATCAAGTTAATTTTTCAGTATGAATTAAATCATCATACACAGCATTAGATGATAATAGTACGTTTGAAATGCCACCTAACATACAGTATATATTAAATATTAACATATATATATCCCTTTACAATAAGGTTTCGTTTTTCAACATTAGTATATTAGTTATGAACATCACCTCTATAGCATTTATTATTAATAGTCAATGTTAATTTTATTAACTTATTTAAGTTGTATTTGTTAACCTTTGTTAATGCACCATGAACAACTAGATATTCACTAACATTAACACAAACTAATAAATGCTTTAAAAATATATTGTGTATTGATAGTTCATGTTAACAGATCCGATGACACCTTATTGTAAAGTGTAACCCAATTTTATCCATACAATTATATTTAATAAATCAAAGTTTGTAAACATTTCGTTCATTCAGTTCAAATTCACAATTAATTGAAGCTTAGTCAATTATTAAAATGTGAAAAATGTTGAAAAAAGGTTGCACAATAGACGTTGGCCTTTTTATTTAATTGCATTATTGTTGCTAAAAGCTCTTTACAAATGCAACTGACATGCATCTTGATTAAAGCGATATGCATTATCAAGTTGCATGTTCTGCAAAAAAAAAATGAACATGCAACTTTAGTAAATACCGAGTAAAGATTGCACGAACCTTTAGTCACTTTGGATCGTGCATCTGCCAAATGCATGAATGCAAATGTACAATATATAGATCTACATACAAATACCCTTTATATACTTCAGGTGCATTTATCACTGGAAAAGAAAGGTAATTGAGCGCATTGCATTGTGGGAAACAATATTCAGTGCTGGATATTCTATGCACAGATACAGAAAACGCACATAATGCGCACAGGACACATCCTGCAGAAACAGAGCCACAGGAATCAATGAGAGCAGAACTGACGTGACAGGGACAAATCTCTTCCTTGAAATATCAGCACGTAAGACGTTACCTTGAAGTAATCGCTTCGACTGAGCCGTAGTGCATTATTGATGAATTAATGGCCATTTGGCGCCGTTGTGAGGTTTTTGAGAGGCTAAGTGATTCTCTTTAAGCCCATGGCAATGCAAGACGGGCTTTATTCGTCCTTTCTTTACGCAGTCATGTAGACTCGAGGGGATCGTAATGTCCCAGATCGCTATTTCTTCTGCTGGATCTCCGTAGAGATCTTAACTGGGATGATTTTTGCCATCTGACTGCTCCTGATGTTGTTCCTGCTCTTTCCCACAATCCTGCATTTAAAAAGCTGTTGATTTTAATGATATAGAGAAAAGTAAGAGCGAATAAACTACTTATTGCACTATGCATTTGTTCAACTAATCACAAATCTCAAATTCATCTTTGTTGCTTAATGGTAAAAAATAGGGCTGTCAAACGATTAATCGCGATTAATCACATCGAAAACAAAAGTTTATGTTTACATAATATATGTGGGTGCACTGTGTGTAATTATTTTGTATATATAAATACACACACATGCTTGTATATATTTAAGAAATATTTTCATGTATATACAGATTTATATATAATTTATATAATATATATATAAATATTTTATATATAAATAATATATTTTTTCTTAAAAATTCATGCTTGTATTTATTTAAGAAATATTTTCATGTATATACAGATTTATATATAATTTATATTATATATATATATATATATTTTTTTTTATATATAAATAATATACTTTTTTTTTTAAAATTCATGCATGTGTGTGTTTTTATATATATATATATATACAAAATAATTATACACAGTGCACCCACATATATTATGTAAACACAAACTTTTATTTTGGAATGCGATTAATCGCAATTAATCATTTGACAGCCCTAGTAAAAAATAATTGGCTCAGCTTTAATTCAGTGTGCATTTGAATTGAATAAACAAAATATTCAACCACCATTGTAAACTTTGATTTATTAACTATAATTTTAAGTATAAAAATTGGGTCCCATTTGTAAACATGAATTGTTCATATTTTTAAAGCATTGTTAAGTCTTTGTTAAAAATCGATATTTTTATAATTTATATATATATATTATATATATATATATATATATATATATATATATATATATAAATAATATATTTTTTCTCAAAAATTCATGCATGTGTGTGTATATATATATATATATATATATATATATATATATATATAATTTTTTATATATATATTTTTAGATATACACCCACATATATTATATAAACACAAACTTTTATTTTGGATGCGATTAATGGCGATTAATCGTTTGACAGCACTAGTAAAAAATAATTGTCTCAGCTTTAATTCAGTGTGCATTTGAATTGAATGAACGAAATGTTCAACCACTATTGCAAACTTTGATTTATTAACTATAATTTGAAGTATAAAAATTTAAGTCTAATTTAAAGCATAGTTCTTTGTTAACTTTAGTAAAAATCAAAGTGTTCGTTGTTTGTTTACGGTGCATTTACAAATGTTAACAAATACAACTTTTAAAAAACAAGACATAAACATTGACCAATAATAATAGGTGCTGTTCACGGTTAGTAATACACTAATGAAAACCTTATTGTAAAGCGTTTTACATGTAAATTAAATAGATTAATAGGTAGCATCTTCTTATTATCATCTAATGCCCATATGCCGTGTATATACACACTTTAAAATTGACAACAAAAACACTTTAATTTCCTCATTTACAATTCTCCATTCTGTTACCTCATTTCAAAATCATATTGAACTCAATTATCATTTATCCAAAATGAAACCAAAATCCAGCCATGCTTTCAAATGTGTTTGATGAAGAATAGAATCAATAAAACTCTCAGTTCACAAGAATATAGGACCTTTTTCAGCATAATAGGCAATGAAGAACTGAGTTAAATAACTAGATGTACTGAATTGAAACCTGCAGTAATGCAGAGCCTAGAATCAACCCTGTTAGATCCGGTTACGGCTATTACACCGGCGACATGGAGCGCCGTCAATATTTCAGCACATATGTGAGTTTAATTAGATGAGAGTGTAATTGGATTTGCTCCGATGTACTACTCAAATGAACATATCAAAGATTTAAGCACATATAAAACAGATCCGCCAGCTTCGGCACGACCGTTTCCATTATCGGCCCGATTCTGTTGTGAAGAAGTAATGAAGCATTGAAGATCATCTGTTCTTCTATTGAATCTGAAGCCTCATGGGATACATACTTGGTCCTCGAGTGTCTTTGAATCGTCCTTTCGTTTGCTTATCTCTACCTGTCTTCTTATCAGCCCTCACCTGAACATCGACTCTGAATCAATGAGCGATATCCTGATCATTATTATCTCCTGGAGACTCATTTATGTACCTAAAACAGGACGCTTTTATTAAAAGGAAAAGGGATTAGTTTAATTTTACATGGACCCGTCAGAGGGAAATAGTCAAGGACATTTTTCTTGCAATCGACTTTTCAGCCTTGTACCATTTCAATAACTTACAGATCACCAACAACACTCGACATTTCCTAAAATCCAATGCTAATTGTGAACCATGAATCAAAGCAGATTTGAGTTATGTCCAATCAATGCAGGTCCGTCAGAAAGCAATCGAGCACTTTGCAAACGCTAGAAAGTCGCCTGCCAACACTTCCATCAAACCAGACTACACTCCCATTCAAGACTGCCAAACACATTCATTTCATTTCACACCATCCTTAATATCGATGTTAAAAAACTCTTTATGATATGAAGTTGGCACCGTGAAGGTCCAAAACCACACGTTTGAGCGTCCTGGATAGAGGACGGCGTACAGCGGACGGTTATAACAGCCTTTTTATACATCATCTCCAAAGTTTAAGCCCAAATGATGGAGGGAAGTAGTAAAAAAAAAGGCACTTATCAGGATAATGTGCAATCTTTGAGGATAAAAGCTAACCTTTCTTACTCCTGGGAAGCAAAATTACAGTGGAGGAGTATAAATTTTCGACAAGACACAGTTTAAAGGGTATTAAAATCTGTATGGACAATCTTGTTGACTTGATTGAATTATTAAATCCACAGTGGATGTCTTCGCTGCTGTACTTTATTAACCCTTAGTTTGAGTCCGCTTAAAAACCGACAACGGCAAAAACAGTCTAGATTCCTGAAACAGAGTTTCAATGGAGAACTAAACAAGACAAGTTACTGCTTTGAATCAGTCTGAAACCATTTACACTATTAGTAGAGGGAGAAACTATGGAAAAAATAAAAAAAGGGGATTGCGACTTATGACTTTTTTTCTCGCAATTGCGAGTTTATGTCTCGCAATTCTGACGTGATATGATTGCATATTATAAAGTCAGAATTGTGAGATATAAAGTCACAATTGCGTATTAGAAAGTCATAATTGCGAGATATAAACTCACAATTGCGTATTAGAAAGTCAGAATTACGAGATATAAAGTCACAATTGCGTTATAAAGTCAAAATAGCGAGATATAAACTCACAATTGCGTATTAGAAAGTCATAATTGCGAGATATAAAGTCAGAATTGCGAGATATAAACTCACAATTGCGTATTAGAAAGTCATAATTGTGAGATATAAACTCGCAATTGCATGTTATAAAGTCAGAATTGCGAGATATAAACTCACAATTGCGTTATAAAGTCAAAATTGCGAGATATAAACTCACAACTGCGTATTATAAAGTCAGAATTGTGAGATATAAACTCACAATTGCGTGTTATAAAGTCATAATTGCAAGATATAAACTCACAATTGCGTGTTATAAAGTCATAATTGCGAGATATAAACTCACAATTGCGTGTTATAAAGTCAGAATTGTGATATATAAAGTCAGAATTGCGAGATATAAACTCACAATTGCGCATTATAAAGTCAGAATTGCAGATATAAACTCACATTTGTGCATTATAAAGTCAGAATTGTGAGATATAAACTCACAATTGCGTGTTATAAAGTCATAATTGCGAGATATAAACTCACAATTGCGTGTTATAGTCATAATTGCAAGATATAAACTCACAATTGCGTGTTATAAAGTCAGAATTGTGATATATAAAGTCAGAATTGCGAGATATAAACTCACATTTGTGCATTATAAAGTCAGAATTGTGAGATATAAACTCACAATTGTGTGTTATAAAGTCAGAATTGCGATATATTGCGAGTTAATATAACTCAATTCTGACTTTATACCTCACAATTGTGAGATAAAATAATGCATTTATATTTTAAAAGGTTTTATTCTGTGGCGGAAACAAGCTTCAATAAGAAATATTTTCACATCTGAACAAAATGTAACTGAAAAACGCCAAATGAGTCACAATGGAGCCGTAATCAACTTGAGACCTTGTGCATCATAATCGAATTATAAATCATGGTTTTTGCCGTTTAGTGAGATTTGAAATTACACGCAGTTTTAACAAGTTAGTGGATTTTCCTCATTTGAAAGATTACAAAGACACACATGCTCTTACCTAACAATAACAACGTGCACCAATGGAAAATGCATTAAAAAAGGACTGATTTTGATTTAAGATCCATTTAGGAAGATAAACATTTGCAAATAGAAATCCTCCCAGAGTACGGGTCAGTGAAAGTGAGACTTACTGTCTTCAGCTCTTTGAACGATTCAGGACGTACAGTAAAATCTTCTCAAAAGAAATGTGACCTCTTTTCAGGAGTTATTTTTCAAATCCAATTTACGGCACAATATGGACTAACCCACTTTCACTTCTGCTTTGTATCGCACACTTACAGCCAGATACAAAGTTATTCACGGACAACATGGAAGCTGGAAGTGTGTAGAAACACTCAACAGAGTAACGAACTAGACACTTTGTTTGTTTGTTTGTTTGCTTCCAGGCAATAACCCCCGACCCCTGCTCAGTGAACATGGGCGTCTCTCCCTCAAAACCCTCTATGATTTATGAACAGTCAAATCACTCAACGTCAAGCTGAGAACAAACACATCTAAAACGCATTATCTCAGATCCGACGCATTCATCTTCATTTTTCAATTGCTCGTTTTTTACCGCTGAGTTCAGTCAACGCAACGCTGACAATAGATTTAGAGAGTGAATGTTCTGTTGTTCAGGAAGTTGCCATTAGGCCATGTTATGATGTGAATAATAAGTGAACAAGAGTCGACTCACCTATGATGGTGATTAAGACGCCCACCGAACATGAAAGAGAAAGAAAAAGAGAGAATTAGTGCCATACACACTCATTTATCTTGATGCAGTCTTGCTGAATTTAAGCACAGAAGTAAACGAAGACTGACAGACACAAAATGTAATGTAAATGTAATTTGGGTAAAATATGGACAAAACCAAATGTTGGGTTAAAAATGCAATTAAAAAAATATACAGTTAAAAAGTGAGGTTAAAGTTGGGTTAAAATTTGAAATTACATTTTTAACCCAACATTTGGGTTTTTCCATATTATACCCAAATTTATGTTGGGTAATTTAGGTTGGGTAGGTTTTTTCAAACCAAAGCTGGTTACTCTTTATTTTAATGTGTCCATTACAGTGTTACTATACATTTGAGTACTGTGTGATAATAATTAACTACTAGAGCCAGACCGATATTATCGGCCGATATTAGGCATTTTCCAAACTATCGGTATCGGCAGTTATAATGGCCGATAAATGAATATTTCAAAAATAAAATAAAAACGGACGAAACACGCTTGAACCATGTCATGAGTGTTGGAGTTGTATAGTTTGTCCACCAGAGGGCGCTCTACACCGTTCCTGTTGGCAACACTCATTGCTTGAATAACAATTAAAAGATCATCCCCATCAGTTCTCTTAACTCAAATAAGCATGACAAAATTTGTGACTATCATGTCCAGTTTAAAAAAATAAATAAATAAATAAAATATCGGCCGATATATCGGAATATCGGATTTTAAAAAAAACAAAAATATTTGTATCGGTATTGGCCTTCAAAATCCTTTATCGGTCGGGCTCTATTACTCTAAAAAATGCTGCGTTATTTTAACCCAATTTTGGGTCAAATATGGACAAACTCAAACATTGGGTACAAAATGTAATTTAAAAAATGTAACCCAATGGCTGGGTTTGTCCATATTTGACCCAAACTTGGGTTAAAACGACCCAAGTGTAGGGTAGGATGAGGGTTAGTATAGTTAATACATGTAATGTGTAACAGTGACACATTAAAATAAAGTTTTACCCACAGAGCTGAAAAAAATCACAACGACTAGATTTGTCAGTGTGCAAATCTACACCATGTTTGTCCAGAATAATAATAAAGTTTAGTAGTTTAAAGTTGACCCCCAAAATACAGGCTATATTTATTACAGACCACAGCAACAATCCAATACATTATGAGCATGTTTGTGAATTATTTCTTGAGGTCTCTAAAGTAAATCCATATACTGGATATTCTCAAAAGAATTATGGCACGTACTTAGCCTACACTACAGAATGCATGTATTTAATGACACACATTTATCATTTTCTAAAATAACAGCAATCTAACTCTCTATCTGAGGGAGCTACATTCATCAGTGATAATATCATTGTATTTCACATAAAAGGCTGTATTAGTTTACATACAGTTTCTTAAATTACACATTAAGTGTAATTTATATGCTTACTAAAATGGAGTTAGTAATGCTTTAGAGTAGGGAATATACCGAAACGAAAATATTTGCACACTTCTCATAATGACATAAAAGCTCTTTATGATAATTATAATCACTGAAGCTACGACACGAGGTACACAATGCTGCACTTTTGAGAAAACTCAATGAAAATTAATCAATGAATGAATCTCTTTCAGACATCATATTTCTACTCTGTTGGTTATAATGTAAGGACTTCACTAGTGTGAAGAAAAACTCTGCCGTTTTGAGTGTGTTGATTGGATTCCAACTAATTAAACATCTGATTGGCAATCCTCCATAGGCTTCTATTGTAATTGAAACTTGCCGGCCCAGAAAGTTATTAAAGACATCGTTAAAATAGTCCGAGTGACTACAGTGGCTCAACCTTAAGTTTATCAAGCGATGAGAATAACAAAAAACAAACAAAACTAACGACTTTTCAACTATACATTCTCTGTAGGCCTCGAGATTTCAAGTAGTGGTCGTGTGTGATGTGTGTGACGTACAACCTAGAAGCTATGCGCAGTTTCACTTCGTGAAATCTCAAGGCTAACAGAGAAGGACATGTATAGTTTAATAAAGTCGTTATTTTTGTTTGTTTGTTGCGCACAGAAACTATTCTCATCGCGTTGAGCCGCTGTAGTCACTCGGACTATTTTAACGATGTCTTTAATAACTTTTCCGGGCCGGCAAATTTCAATTACAATAGAAGCCTATGGAGGAGTGATCCAGCTCTCAGATTTATTCATAAATATCTTAATTTGTGTTCTGAAGATGAACGAAAGTCATACGGGGTTGAACAACATGACATTTCTGGGTGAACTACCCCTTTAAGCTCTCTGACTCGGATGCACGCTGTCTCTGCTACATGCAAACACACACACACACGTCACACACTACTAAGAAGTAAACTTTTATTACAGGCCTGAAACATCATGCCCAATCATGCCCACAAATATTGGAAATTTTCCCACAGGTGACTATTTTCACTCAATAAAAGCATCTCGTATGCCCGCATTCTCCACCATTATATCACTGTACCGTATGCCAATTTCGCCCACTCTTTATGTCAGAGACAAGGGCCGCACTTATACGAGAGGGTTATTAGCACACTTTTCCAGGGAGTGTGATCTAACAGTCTGAAAGATCTGGAAAAGCCTTTCAGATGCACAAAAAACTGGCAGACTTTATCACTAATCATACTTTAAGTGTCTAATGGCGTTTTAGCTTGAATAACCCGGTCAAGTGGCTCTAAAGTGTGATTTAGGCTCGAGTGGATCTCTCAGGAGAACGTCTCTAAAACCGAGTCCACAGCGAGACACAGACTCAAATATGGTGGATGTTAGCGAGTGCATTCATGTACAATTGGATAGAATTTCACTAAAGAGAAATGAATAACGTGGAACAGAAAGGCAGATAAATTACTCTCAGATAATTCAATTGGCATTAATTAGCTCCGTAATTCCAGAATATGATGCAATAAGCATTTGTTTTTAAATTATCCACATTATTTTTGTTCAGGTAATAACAACAGGTACTAGAGATAACAGGAAGAGACGGACTCAAAGTTAGTTTACTAAACTTTCATGAACTAAAAAGTAATTTAAAAGAATATAACTAGTAAACTAACGCTATACCTAAAGTTAACTTTCTGTATAGATGCAATACTAAAGAAAACTAAAACTAGTTATGTACTCAAAATTTACGACTTTAATGTTTACTTTTATAGACTACAAGTAAACCAATTTAGTCACAAGAAGTATTGAAATAGCACACATACTATTCATACTATAGTATGAATATATATCATCATACTTCCCTATATGCAAATAAAATAGTTTGGTAATTAATTTTCTAAAATGTTATGCAATGCAAACGAGGCATTGTCTAATTAAATATGCACTCATTTGCATACATTTCCAGAACAAAAATCTGAACATTGTGTAAAGCCGAGTTCAGATTGTTTGCCATTTTGTAGAGTTTTTATTTTTTTATTTGTAGAGAAAATATATTTTTATCACTCCATGACTCATAAAATACTGATACAGATAGGATAAGACTATAAAGTTTGATGTGTGTGTAAGTGCTGCTAAAGTGGAGACTTCTGACTCACGACTCAGAAATAGATAAAGTACAATAAAATAAACACGTAAAAGTGTATTTGGATGTTTTCTTTCCACAAGTCTGAAACAACAAATTATAAAATGCCAACATTTTTTGCCTTAAAGTATACTTATTTTTTTGCAAATCTGAGCACAGTTTGAGACTCTTTCCAAAAGAATTCGGTCTATCCTTATGCTGTCTAGGAGAAATACTACAGAGATCTTGATCTATGACAGTGCATACTAGAATCCAAAGCATAACGTTGAATTTCAAGATATATTTTGGGATAATTTTAGCGATCTTCCACTCCACCGTCTATGAAGAAGCATTTTTAATGAATGCTAAAAGAGAAATAAGAGCTAAAGGGGCATGAAGAGCCAGTAAAGTTAGCCCGGGTTCATCAGAGGCGTTTGTGTGCGAGCGCTGTAGACAAATGAGGAAAAGTTGCATGAGGCATGAGCACATCACCTCAGAGAAGCGATCCCAGCGTCTCTGCCTCGCATGCAAATCATCAACACTGCCGCTATGCAAATAACACAGAGCTGCATGCAAATGAAAAGCAGGGAGTGAGTGAATTATGTTCTTTCTCAGGCACAAACCTGATGGAGTGTTTGTCTGAATGTTGTTTCAGAGCGCTTTGAACATCACGTTACGGCTCCTCATAATAACTCAGGGGGATATTATCCAACAAATGTGTGTGTGTGTGAGTCTAAGAAAAGAATCGAATAAGAGAGAGAGTGAACTTTAATATTAGCATTTTTAGTTTTACCATGTGGACTTTACATGTGACGCGGATGCATTTATGCATAAAAGTAGCAATGCAACTTAGATTCATTTTCCCAACAAACAGCAAAGTATTGTGATAAAATGAATGATGCAACAAAACTGTGACAACAGGGATTCTTTAAACCTCCTTAAATACCCCAAACAGACAGAGAAGCTAATTTGCGTGGGATGTTAATGCTTGCATTTACAGTCTTATGCATTAATGTATAACCCCCACAAAATGTATTCTTAAATTTCTTACTTTCTAACAGACATTTTGTAACACAGAAAATCTGCATAGTATTTTAAGTGCATGTTATGTAATACATTTATGCAAGAAGACGCTGGGTTTTAAAAGTGCTTTGTAGTTATCTGGATATCCCCACTGAAACTCTGCAATAAAATATTTTAAATAGAAGAGTGCAATCATCAAGGTCAAAGTTCAAATGCAGCTTTTCTCACAAATATAATCTCTATTGCGTCTGTGAAATCTCCCATGAAAAAAGTAATGTGTGAAATGACTTGAAACAGATCATAAGCATCCCCATCTGTAAAAGAGAGGGTGAAATGAGGATGTCTCTCTCTCTCTCTCTCTCTCTCTCTCTCTCTCTCTCTCTCTCTCTCTCTCTCTCATTCAGAGATGAGCTTTGGCTGGTTAATTACAGTAACAAGCTCATTTCTGACAGCATCTTAAAATCACACATGTGGCTAATTATCACAGCTCAGATCTTCATCTTGACTCTTTATGTATATATATATATATATATATATATATATATATATATATATATATACAGTATATATATATATATACATATGAAGAGTTCAGATGCAAAAGCCTCTAAGTGCCATTTGAAATTTTCTTCTAGAATGATAATTTTTATCAAGCTTGTATATTTAAGTTCAGTGATTTCACTTAAATGGCAATGATAATTACCTATTAATTGTTATTTAAGTGAAATTATTGAACTTAAATATACAAGTTCGACAAAAATCATCATTAAAGAAGAAAATTTCAAATGGCATTTAGAGGCTTTTGCATCTGAACTCTTCTCATATATATATATATATATATATATATATATATATATAACATAATTATATATATAAACCTGTCTGTATCTGTCTAACATTTAAGTAAAGGGGAAACCATTTTAATGTTTACATTTTCTGAATGTCATTTTGTAGTAAAACTGAAGTAAAAACACAACATTTAGACTTAAGTTATAGTTATTTGCAGATGCTGATGAATGATCTCACAATTTTTCTTTTCAAAACAGCTATAATTTCAGTAAATTAATCAGAAATGGGTGTATTTTTGCTCTATTTGCATCAAATTACAGCAATAACATCCTCGAATTTCAGCCAATGCAAAGCAATGTATCTTGACCTAAGCTCTTCACAACGTTACACATATTACATTTCACTTTAATTGAGAAAATTGTTAATACGCCTTATAATTTCTCTCCTGCTCATGAGGAAATTAGAGATCATTACGGCCCTGTTCACATAACCAGCGAAATTCATAAATGCTGCATGCGCTGAATTTCTCTAAGTGGGGTAATGAGATTACAGCAAACCAAAACAGAGATGGAGCGTCTTAAAAATTTGGGAAGCAATTGACACGCCTACTGATTTACTTTTCCAAGACATCCGACTGTGGAGTCTTTGATCCCGTGGCATTTCTCTCTCATTTGCCCCGCTTATCATCATCCTCTCAGAAAACCAAATCAACTGGAGGAAAATGTAGGACAACAGTCGCCCTTCAAACTGAGCCTGACGGCTGCTTTCAGTCTCGAAACATTGGAGAAAACATAATTCACTTCAAATAATATCCCGCGAGGCAATTTCACTCAAGAAGCGCAGTCGCGTCCCTTTAGGAGTGACAACGGGAGTGTTTATAGTATAACTTCATCTCAGAGAGAGACTCTCTGCCCCAGATACAGTGTCACACTCATTGATCGATGGTATTGGATGATTCGTCTTCGTTAACTTGGAGGCGCTTTGATCCAGACACTGTTGGGAAAATAAAGAGTAGCTCAGGGAGTCCAAAACCACATGATAGAGGTGGTTTACATGCACATTTAGTTATTAGACACACAGAAATCTAGAATCAGTCCGTGGTGTCTGTAGTACAATCTCAGTCTGTAGAATCAATCTCAACAATGGTGACAATAATAACGCATAGCTCCCATAATGCATTGCTACATGAATAAATAAAGAGCTTATGATCAGAGTTGATCTGTTTGTCACCATTGTTGAGATTCATATGCTAATTCTTGATGTCTGTGTGCCAACATAAAATAATTTCATTGTAGTTACTGTATGTGTTGTAAAAGAGAGTTCAGATTCAATTGCAATAAAAAACAAATATAGTGAAACTAATTCATTCAAATTGAAGGAACTTATAAGAGTTCAATCGATCCGATCAGGTGAAGAATGTGCAATAATTATTATAACTTAATTGCATTAATTGTCAGTAATTGTAATCAGGGCTCAACATTAAGGCTTTAATGTTAATGTAAGTTAATCAGTCTGTCACTTGGTAAAAATGTGCTTGTCCAGGAAAAAACTGTGGATTTTGTTTTGTATTGTAATTCTGAAGCAATATTCTCATCAGTGTTCACTCAGATGTGACATTTAAATCTGCATATTTATGAAATCTTAACCTTTATAAAGGACTTTTTTACCCTGATATGGTTCATATTTAAAATTAAATTAGGATACACTATAGGGCTGTTCCCAATCAAATTACATAATTTACACTAAAAAATTACAACTGAGATTATTTTACATATTTTGTTTTAATATACAAATAAGAAATGTTGATACTTTTAAACACAAAACTAAACCACCAGTAGCGTCTAAAATCAACAGAACAATAAGACAAAACATGAAAACATTCATAATGTACTAAAATGTAAAAAAATATAGATCAGATTTTAAGCGGTCCTTAAAAAACATTAAAGAGACACTTCACCTCTGGAAAGATGAATGTGTATATAAAATGGCTCATTTATGTAGAAGAAATGTGAAATTATTTTTTAAGTAATAATGACCAGTCCAGTCCGAATGTGCCATCTAAGTAATCAATACGGACACACGGCAACATAGGCTCACTATTGGCCGAAGCAAGTCAAGTGTGCGATGCATACAACACCGAAGTGCTGCGCTGTTACACTACATGACCTCACTCGAGGCCCACAGAGAAGGAAATGTTATAGTGTAGCGCCAGACCGATATTATCGGCCGATATTAGGCATTTTCCATAATATCGGTAACGGCAGTTATAATGGCCGATAAATGAATATTTAAAAAATAAAATAAAAATGGACGAAACATGCTTTAATCATCTCTCCTTGGCCTGTTATATTGAAAACTTATGTTTTACAATTTGCAGTATGATATTATCTATTGCTAAATTATGGCTCACCATAGACTAGCTAACCACAAAGCAAGCTAATGCCAATATCATCAGTGGAAGAACGCTAACGTTAACATTAATGAGCTTGAAAACCACAATGAACTTTTTCTGCCTAAATAAAGTAATGATTACTGTATTTATAACTCGCATATCTCTACTTACAGTCCCTGCATTGTAAAATGTAAGTTATACTTGCGAGGAGTGAACATTTAGACTTAGAGAAATAGTATCAAACACATCTTGTGCAGAAAAGTTAGCTTTTCTTTTACACGTGACGTGTGTGAAATCCAAAAAGAAAATATCGGCCGATATATTGGAATATCGGATTTTAAAACCCCAAAATATTTGTATCGTATCGGCCTTCAAAATCCTTTATCAGTCGGGCTCTATTATAGTGGAATAAAGTCGTTATTTTTGTTTGTTTTTTTGCGCACAAAAACTATTCTCGTCGCTTGATAAACTTAAGATTGAGCCACTGTTGGCCATCAGACTATTTTAACGATGTCTTTAATAACTTTTCTGGGTCGGCAAGTTTTGAAAGCCTATGAAGGAGTGATCCAGCTCTCAGATTTAATCAAAAATATCTTAATTAGTGTTCCGAAGATGAACAAAAGTCTTACGGGGTTGAACAACACGAGGGAGAGTCATTAATGACAGAGTTATAGGGTGAACTATCGCTTTAAGACTTTAAAGGGAGAGAATTCACAACAATCCAGTAATGAAAACACGGTCAAGTGTTCCAGTGACGTTTTAATCAGGCTACTTGACGAGCGTTAATATCAAGCCCTGAAAAGTGCATCAGACTAAACAGTCTGGACTCGATTTATTACATGAATGACCTCAAGCTGAAAATATGATATACTTTAGTTCTTCAGAACGAGAAGCAAACTTGTTCCAGTCCCGTTAGCTTATGTGTATTGAGATGTTACGAGACTCCTGTCACGTCTCCATCATCCCCGCTGAGCGTGTCAGTCTGCAGCTCGTCGCTTGAAATCAAACTTCACGGCTGTGAAACGCGCGAATGCTGGAGCTCCACCAGCCTCAGACGCTCATTAGCCTGCATGTTTAGCATACAGATGCGCCAATTAAACCTGGGGTATTTTAAGTACATGATATTAACATCATTTTAATAGCAAAACCCCTTGAGGTTCCAGGTAAACAAGCCAATGTTGTTAATTAATTGCAAATTCGCTTGCATTGCAAAACTTTGTTTTATATAAAATACGAGCCTGCAATTTCCACAGATGTTTCAAGTCATCACAAGTCGCTTTAAATCTGTGTGTAATCTTGAACGACTACCTGAAATATGAAGTGAAATAACCCACTGAGAAGTCTTTACAACAAACAGCTCTGGGTGTTGTGTACGTCGTCTCGTAACCCATAATTCAGTCGATGAACACTCATGTGGGTTTTAGTCCTCACATCGTTTTCATTGATTGTTTACAACTTGCCAACAGCAGATACACCAACACTAAAACAACACAGACTGAGGAACATGATTACAGATCGATTGATTCTCACATTAAACAACCCTTTTTTGAGATGAGATTTTTTGTGTGAACGACCACAATTGGAAAAACTGGATTGCAATTTTCCTTAAATATCTCGTGTTTGGCAAATTTCACGCGACACGCTTCAGATATCCATTTGGGAGATCATCAAACGTGGCCTGTGACACCAAGCGAAGTGGATGAAAGCCACTTTCCCAGCGATTCCCTCAAACATCATGTCTCCTTTCCCACCGCAGCGCTGAAACACACACTTTCAAAGCGTGCTACGTATTCAAGTCACTCAAAAGTAGGAGACATTATACAAAATATATCATTTTAAAGGGTTAGTTGACTCATCCTCATGTCGTTGCAAACCTGTAAGATCTTCACTCTAAACAATGCTGGGTTGTTTCCACCCAAATTTGGGTCAAATATGGACAAACTCAAATGTTGGGTTAAAAATGTAATTAAAAAAAAATCACAGTTGAAAGTGAAAGTTTCTAAATTACATTTTAACCCAACATTTGGGTTTGTCCATATTTGACCCAAAACAACCCAGCATTGTTTAGAGTGTGGACAAATGAAGATCTTTTTAATGAAATATGAGAGATTTCTGTGTCTTCATTGACAAGCTACGCAACTACCACTTTCAAGGCCTGGAGAGTAAAGACATCACTAGAGTAATCCATGTTTATCATCAGTTTTATGAAGCGACATTATGTTTTCACACATGCATTTAAAGATTATTTTCTTATTAGCAATATCTCAATAAAAACCTACACTCTAAAAAATGCTAAGTTGTTTTAACCCAACTTTGGGTCAAATATGGACAAACCCAGCCATTGGGTTACATTTTTTTTTATAACATTTTTTAACCCAACATTTGGGTTTTTCCATATTTGACCCTAAGTTGGGTTAAAACAACTTAGCAATTTTTAGAGTGTAGGTGAATGAATAATAATAATATTTTTAAACTTGTTATTATTATTATTACTATTATTCATTCACCTACATTCTAAAAATGCTATATTTTATTGGTTTAATAATAACAACATTTTAATAGTATTTTTTTCTTAACAGGAAACATATTTCTAAACCAGTTTGTTTTTTTTCAAAGCACATTTTATTAACGTATAATCAATGTTTCAGAATGTTCTCTGGAACTCATTATTATTATTAATATTCATACACTGTAAAAAAATATTGTTGGTTTAACTAAAAAAAGTAAGTAATCTGGTTGTCTTAAAATTTTAAGTTGATTGAACTGGAAAAAGTGAGTTAATACAATGAAGGAGAATGAGTTAATCATCAGAAACTCATAATTATATGTTATCTGAACTAAATAAATTATTTAAGTTGATTTGACAAAAGAAAAAATGTGATTACTACACTTTTTAAAAAAATATTGTTGGTTTAACTTAAAAAAGTAAGTAACCTGGTTTGCCTTAACATTTTAAGTTGATTGAACTGGAAAAAGTGAGTTCATACAATGAAGGAGATTAATTTAACCATCAGAAACTCAAAATAATAAGTTATTTCAACTAAATAAATTATTATAAAGTTGAAAATATGTTGTGATAACAAATCTTGAAAGTAGTAGTGCCTTTATTTTTTTTATTATAAATGTATTTAATTTGAATAATTATTTGTTCTTAACAGGAAGCTGTTATTGTTTCCAGGTTACTCTTTCGAAGCTCAGGAAAATTTAAAGCATCAACAAAATAATTTTTTATTAAAATTTCTTCTATAACCGTAGACTCCTGAGGTTATGTATTATTATGATTGTGTTCTACATTCACTGGTGTACAGTGTAAAAAGACATCAAGCCCCAAACTAAAGTGTTTCTCAGTCTAGATTGGTGTCAGTTCCCAGAACCCTCTTTAATTGTAGTGTCTCTGCCCTCAGGGATCAATAAAGCCTCATCTTCTCTGTGTTTGAGCAGAAGTCGGTCAGAGGACACGGGAGGTTCAGGACGGGTCTTAAGGCCATGTCTTGCTCATTTATCTCTGAATTCATACGGTAGCGACACGTCACGTCTGATGTCAACAGGTGACGGGACAAATAACGCAACTAGGGCTGCAAAGGGGCCGAACATTTCCGGTAAATTTCCATAGGAAATTTAGAAAATTGTTGAATTAGTCCAATCATGCAGAATATATGATGGTAAATATTTACTATGAGTAGTTAATACAATATATGAAGAGTTCAGATGCAAAAGCCTCTAAATGCCATTTGAAATTTTCTTCTTTAATGATGATTTTTATCAAACTTGTATATTTAAGTTCAGTAATTTCACTTAAATAACAATTAATAGGTAATTATCATTGCCATTTAAGTGAAATCACTGAACTTAAATATACAAGCTTGATAAAAATGATCATTCTAGAAGAAAATTTCAAATGGCACTTAGAGGCTTTTGCATCTGAACTCTTCATATATATATATATATATATATATATATATAGGGTGTGATTTTACCCCTAAATTCTGCATATTGACACAAAACAATGACTGTAAATCCAGCTTTCTCTGCCTGGATCCAGTTGTTTCTGTGAATTGCAGGATCCATTTGCTTCTGTAGCTTTCGGAAGTCTGTAAAAATATACCTCAGATTTATTGTCAAATCTAGTTAGTCGGTCAATCTCAAAGCTTTATTTCCACTCGCGTGCATGTTGTGTTCGCTCTTTGTGTGCTCAATGAAAAACACTGCTTTTGTTCACTGTCAGTCAAATGTGTGGTTGCATTAGATATGAAGATTGAACTGAAGCTTTACTGAATGATGAAATGAGGTCGAAATGTTTAATTTCTATTAATTTCCAAAGGTCCATTTGCCTTGTGATTCTGGGCTGCATAATATATTGAGAATAAACGACTCGTGTCTTACTCAGTTTTGTTTCTGTATCAAAAGTATTTTATGAGCCTGAATAAACATATTACTGGTGGCAGGCATATTAATTGAATAAGTGCTGTCATTTAGCATTGATGTGAAATCAATATCTTAAAAAATATCTTAAAGTCCATCATATTATCTCTTAAAACTCATCTTTGATCACCAAAATGACATATTTAAACGTTTTTACCTTGAAAAATATATTTTATGCCTTAAAATATCTTGAATGTAACTCGACACCCTTGCCTCATTTAGTATTCGCGGTTCTATGAATATGCAAATGAGCTCCGCCTCCACTCGCTCACTCCACTGGTTGGCGATCACACGTTGATCTGATTGGTTACAAGGTCGTTTCAGAAACACCAGCGATTTCGAAGCGTGTTTTTGAGACTGTCTTTGGTTTACTGCAGTCTTAAGGAGGAAATACTCGACTTATGAACTTACACATGTGTATTAAAACACCACATACACACATAAACAACATTACAACCACATGGGGACTTTAAATGTTTATATAGACAGCAATGAAAGCAAATAGAGTGCAAAAAAAACCATGCATCTCCTGAAAAATAAAAGTTTCAGATCTCAATAATGTCTCAAACTGTGATCTTAAAGTCTGCAATCATAAGTCAAGTGATGATGTCAACCATTGACTCGTTTGAGACACGTCAGGGTGGTTTTCTAGCTCTCCACACAATAATGAATCAGTTATAAATCTCAAAAATGTCCTGAACACTAGAATTTCATCCTCTTTCAACATTTCCACTTGTTCTCTATGAAGTGATGTGTGTGCTAAAAGGAAAACAAACCCTTTGTCTTTGGTCAGAGGAGCGTTTGCGAGGTAATTTGGCTCGTGGGAACTTCGCTGGCTTTACATAATTATTACTACAAGTTCTGCTCAAGCCGTCAGACCGCTTGTTTTACATGAGAACCAACACTGAGGCTTGTGTTTTCATATTTATGCTCTTTAATATTCATGATCCAACACCGTGTAATAACTAGACACAACACAGTTTCATGCAACAAGTAATCTTCATCATCATCAGGCGAGATGCTCAGTAAAGCAACAGCACTGATAAAGAAATTCAGTTCTCTCTATATAATGACCTTTACGGTCTTAAAAATGAACATTGGTTTTATAAATTAAGCTTAAAAACACAACAACTAAATAAACTGAAAGAATATAAAACTCAAAGAAAAAAATAAAAGGAAAAAATGCCACAAATTCATTTTAGTTTTGACTGTGCGGAAAAATAGGTTTATAAACTAACAATGATACATTTAAATCTACATTAAATGACATAAATAAATAATAAAACATTTTCACAACGAAAATTAATAAAACAAAAAGGCCACAAATTTATTATTTGAAATATTATAAACTTGACACCTAAATTAAACATGAAAATACGACAAAAAAATTGCAACATCAATAACCAAATTGAAAAAAAAAACAAATAAATTAAGTAAAAAAATTGGGTAAAAATTAAACTAAACTAAAATAAATGCATGAATTAAATTTCAAAGCATGATATATTATTTGGTATAATTAAAGTTGAAAATTAGCCTGGGATAATTAACAGTGCGATTTTATTCACGCCTGGACACCATGAACCAAATTTTCCCCTGAGATAGGGAACCAATCACAGAACGGGGAGGGAGCGGCAAGACGATGATGACGTCAATGCGACACTGAAGCAGTTTGTTTATACTATGGACCCATCATGGCAGCGCACGCGAAGTTACCTTTTGATACAGCCTAACGTTTGACATTAAACATCTCGGCTCAACTGATTTGCAGACGGGGGATTTAAAGCTGTTCCCTTTTATTGGTAATTTACGTTTTTAATTTGTACTTCATAAAACGTTAGCCTTTTTTGTTGATTGTGTTTTAACAGCTAGAACATGTTGCTAAGGAGACAGTTGTTCACTCCGGCAATATAATTGTTTTTAAATTAATAAACTCCTTTTTAAATCAATATTTTGTGTCAAATGATTGACTTATTTGGTGGGTAGCCATGTTATAAGTGGGAAAATGTATAGGGTTAGGGACCCGTCCTGACATTGAGAAACATGTTTTGTGTAGGGGAGAGCGGGGCACAACCTAACGCATTTTGGTTTTGGCTCAATTAATTAAAAAATAATTAGGTTAGATTAATATTTTTTTTACACAAGCAACGTACACATCTCTGCTACAAATGAACACTTAAAGTTTTTTTCTAAGACCTACATTTTCGTACAGTTGGACTGAAAGTGACAGAAGTGCAAATGTTACAACTTGTTAATGTTAATTGTAACAGATAGAGGGGTTAGTGTAACACACATAATTCAGTACTATTTTATTTGTATAGTTTGATATTGTTTGTGCATCTGTATAGACAGATATCCACACATCCATCCCTCATCCAATCATCCTTCTATTGTGGATCAATATCATGGATAGAGACGTAGAAAAGGGCGGCACAGTTTTGCGATAAATAATAATAAATAAAATTATAAAATATTGTAATTGCAATTAAATTAGATTTGTGTGTGTCAGCTGCATGTACAATTATTATTATTATTATTAATAATAACAGTAATAATAATACAAATGAGCTTAAAATAAAAATTTAAAGGGTTTATTGCATTAAAAAATAGGCCATATTTGTAATAAATAAACAAGTTATCATTCATATTACACTAAATTTTAAGCATTTTAAATTCCAACATTGTTTATGAAAGTATAACAAAGTTAAATGTATACTCAAACCTGGCTCCGTTTTCATTTGATTATCATTGTACACTTGGCGGCTTGTTTGTAACACTGTGTTAGTACTAACCTCGCTGTGCATTACATAGTTTAACCCTAGCTAACAGTCGCTAGGAATTGCTGACATGTTTCAAAACGGTGCTATGTTTGAGCCAACAAGACAGTGATTAAGGCAATATAAAGTTAGATTTGGAAGCATATACGCCCAACTCAGAAACCGAACAAAAATATATGATGAAAAAAATTACTTTCATGGTGTCAAAACACTCTTTGTCCAATATCTTCACGAAATATGATCAAAACTTTCCGCAAATTCGCGTGAGACCGTCTTCTGGCAGCGAGAGAAAAAGAGTAGAAAGACGGCCGGTTTGATCCTGACGAACTATTACATTTAACCCCGCGTTAGGTTGTGCCCCGCGCTCTCCTAAATCTCTGACCCATCGTCATCTTCATCGTCTAATTTTCTGTCGCTCTACATTCGTCATCTGGTATCATTGAACTGATTGGCTGAGCTATATACAGGCACATTTGGTAAGACATTCGTAGCACCCAATAATACGGCTCTGGGCATTCGTAAACCACGCCTCAAATACGAGAAAATGAACATGTGGTTTCCAGACCACGTCTCGCGTTAGTTAGCCATGCTTGATGAAAATGGTACAGACAGTTCTGAGAAATAATGTTGAAATGAAACCAGTTCAGCCCTAAAATACTAAAACTAGAACCCTCAAACTGCACTATATCTGATAGTCCAAGAGAAGCTCTAAAGAGAGGATGTTTTAGCATCAATAATGAACTTTCTGAGATCTCACACATCCTTCAAGGCAGGTCTTTCATCTAGTTCTCCTCGTCTCGAAGTGACAAACGCTCAGGATCCGACACACACGACCCCAAACTTTCCCCAACAAATAAAACTATGTTTTGTTGCACTGAACTTGAGTCACGAACCCTGCAGAATCATATTAATCTACGGCTGACATTTACACGACTCCTTCGTTTGATTCTTCTTCACGGTCTGGTTAGACTGGACCTCACCTTGATCTTCAGTTCAAACTCGTTCAACTTGTAAAACTCGAGCAGTTCACTCTCATATTTTATGAGCAGAGGGAGGCATTTTATTGTGTTTATCGTTTCAGAGGGACAAACAGATTGTACTTTCCTTTTAACTGGCTGTATGAACACTGAATTTTATATTTCACTGTTGACATCCCATATTAAATGACAACACATGTCGTTGCTGTTATCAAAATGGCTGTTTTTGTTATTTGTTAGTCCAAAAAAGCCACAATTATTGTTATTCATAAAGGTAATTCTGTCATAATTTACTCGGTTTGAACCTGTATGACTTTCTTTCCTCTGTGGAACAGAAGTATTTATCAGCCGTTTTTGAATGAAACCATTAAAGTCAATGGGGTCCAAAACAACATTGGACACGATTAAATTTCATTTAATGGAAAAAAAGGGACAAAAATTAAAAAAAAAAAAAAAAAACCAAACAAAAAAAAAAACCATGCTTTTCCAAAGTTTATTTCAGTATGGTTTACAAGAAAATGCTGGAACACTCAAAATTTAGTTGAATTCAATGTGCGACTTGCCGTTTCTTTGTAATTAATTGTGAGATTTACTGGAAAAGCAAAGTTTTCAGAGTAAATGATGACTTTATTTAAGTGAATTATGTCATAATTTACTCACCCTAAAGTCCTTTTAAACCTGTATGACATTCTTTCCTCTGTGGAACAGAAGTATTTATCAGCCGTTTTTGACTCAAACCATTAAAGTCAATGGGGTCCAAAACAACATTGGACACAATTAACTTTCATTTAATAGAAAAAAGGGACAAAAATTAAAAAAACAAAAAACAAAAAAAAAAACATGCTTTTCCAAAGTTTATTTCAGTATGGTTTACAAGAAAATCGTATCGCACTCAAAATTTAGTTGAATTCAATGTGCGACTTGCCGTTTCTTTGTAATTAATTGTGAGATTTACTGGAAAAGCAAAGTTTTCCGAGTAAATGATGACTTTATTTAAGTGAATTATGTCATAATTTACTCACCCTAAAGTCCTTTTAAACCTGTATGACATTCTTTCCTCTGTGGAACAGAAGTATTTATCAGCCGTTTTTGACTCAAACCATTAAAGTCAATGGGGTCCAAAACAACATTGGACACAATTAACTTTCATTTAATAGAAAAAAGGGACAAAAATTAAAAAAAAAACAAAAAAAAAAACATGCTTTTCCAAAGTTTATTTCAGTATGGTTTACAAGAAAATGGTATCGCACTCAAAATTTAGTTGAATTCAATGTGCGACTTGCCGTTTCTTTGTAATTAATTGTGAGATTTACTGGAAAAGCAAAGTTTTCCGAGTAAATGATGACTTTATTTAAGTGAATTATGTCATAATTTACTCACCCTAAAGTCGTTTTAAACCTGTGTGACTTTCTTTCCTCTGTGGAACAGAAAATTATTTTGAAGTATTTATCAGCCGTTTTTGACTCAAACCATTAAAGTCAATGGGGTCCAAAACAACATTGATAAAGTTAAAATAACTTTTAACTTTTAATTAAAATTTAATGGAAAAAAGGGACAAAAAAACATGCTTTTCCAAAGTTTATGTCAGTATGGTTTACAAGAAAATGCTGGCACACACAAAATTTAGTTGACTTCAATGTGCGACTTGCCGTTTCTTTGTAATTAATTGTGAGATTTACTGCAAAAGCAAAGTTTTCTGAGTAAATGATGACGTGAATTATGTATTTAAGCAACGCCTTTGTGTTTTTTAAGGCAACGTGAAAAATGTTCACAAGCCATTTTAATGATGCAAATTAAACCGGATTTTCAATTAGGAAAAAAATTAAATAGCATTTCCCCCTCATTTAATCCATAACGACCTCATTGGATTGTGAAAACTGGGTGTTGTATATCAGAACTGAATTAAACTTTATACCCATATTATACCCTTTTACAAAGTCTTGCTGTTGTTTTCGGTCTCGACTAGAACTTGAATGTTGATTATTCTCTTCATTATTGTCCATTGTTGCGGCTCCTCTTTTCCCAGTCTGTCAGTAACGCTCTGTTTACTTCCTGTCTCTATGAAGCCCCGCCTCCTGAAAAGCACACTGTGCTCTGATTGGTGCGTCGTGATTGGTCGAGAATTTCGAGTGTGTTTGGGAAATGCCCCGCCCCTTTCCATAACTGCGAGTTTAACACTAACTCACCCAGGCCCCGCCCCTTTATTCTGCGCATTAATTATTATAATGAGGAATATTGTGACGTGTTCGTTCCCGGGAGAAACTCAAGACTACAACAAACAAAAGCAGAACATGATCACGTTAAACAATGCTGAGTTATTTGGCTGTTGGTTAACATGTATTATGTTGTTTTCATGTTGATGAATCCTGAACATGTATTAAGAGAGTAAAAAGAGGTCTAAATGGGCGGTTCTTGGCAAGAATGTCACGTAGATGTCAAAAGTGTGGATGAGAAGTCATCAGCTCCCATTATCACTGACTCCAGAGCGACTAAAGTGACTGAAATGATGGGATGCGCACAGCTGACACCGGCTGTCGACTGCGGAGAAAAACACCGCGATTGAATCATTGACAGGTTTTGTTCTGGTGTCAGGGGTGAGCGTTCATCGGTCCCAGGGGTGAGATGGTGAGATGAATCACACACAAACACACACACGTTATGATAATGATGACAGTAAAAATAACACTGGCATAATAGAGGTCATTAACCGCTGTAAACACATTCACAGGAGTCTTTCTCTCGCCCCTTTCTCGTCAAAACCAACGGCAAACACGCGGAGGCACTTCCACAACGCCCGTGAAATATTCATGTGTCTTCATTTCCATATGCAAATGAGTCTGGCTAACCCCGAGAGCTCCCCGCTGACCGGGTGAAACTCTGCTGACCTTGAACGAGGACGTACATGAAAGATCACAGTTTGACCTGTGGAAACTCCAAACTTCCTACAGCCTTGTGATCTTCAACCAAAACTAAATGAGAAATACGTTCAATGACATTAGAGGTGTGACGATACCCTCATAATTCACATACTGAACTCACGATGCGATATTATTAGATACGAATTCATTTTTGGTGTGTTTTATCTTACCTCAAGGGCATCCAAGATGTTTCTGGTGTCTTTGTTTCCACAGTATTTTCAATTTCGATATTTTTAGGTCAAACCGTTCATATAATGGAGGTCTATGGTCACCACCTCAAAGAGCATGCACAGAGAAGTCAAAATTAAACATGATTTAATGACTCGTAATTGTAAGTACACATTGATGGCCTAAGACACGAAACGAGCGGTTTGTGTGAGAAAACGAACGTATTTATATCGTTTTTACCTCATGTAACCACAGCCACGTCCAACTGATCTGAGGGCGCGATTTGTGACTGTGGTTATAAATATAAACACTGTTCGTTTTCTCACACAAACCGCTCGTTTCGTGTCTTAGGCCATCAATGTGTACTTACATTTACGAGTCATTAAATCATGTTTAATTTGGCCTTCTCTGTGCATGCTCTTTGAGGTGGTGACCATAGACTTCCACTATATGACGGTTTGACCTAAAAATATAAAAATTTAAAATACTGCGGAAACAAAGACACCTACATCTTGGATGCCCTTGAGGTAAGATAAAACACACCAAAAATTAATTTCAAAGTGAACTATCCCTTTAAAATGCTAAATTTAGTGTGTGTGAATGAATATTCTTGGACTTGGTGTTGGAAACCCAAAGCACAGGACAATAGAGACACCAGAATAACAACATTCATAATTGTGAAGCTCAACGTTGAGATCTTTAATGAAAACCATTAAATGAATTTCCATGACTAAAACGGTCCGCAAATAGTTAGTAGTTAATAGTTGGTGTTACAGGTTTTCCCTATACAGTTGCATTGAGGATTGAGGAAGTGGCATTTCTCTATTACTCTGATGCATAATTGAATATTCAAAATCTATGATTGTTAGTGCTGTTAGTGTTAGTGCTGCATGATTAATCGTATCGCGATTACAAAACACAAAATTGCACGATTTTATATGAAATAAACAAATTTAGGGCTATTAATATCTTCTTTTTTGTCATCCTTTGATTGGTGTTGCACGAAAATTACTCACTGCTCTTGACTAAAGAATTTTTGTAGCTTTAATACGGAGTAGTCTATTAATAATTTATAATTCATGCAGCGCAGACGCTTGATAACTTTATTCAATTTCTGTATCCTACCTGGAAGAGCACAGGTAAATATGGCATTTATTATGGGTTTACGTGAGGATTGCTTGAAGTTCACTTAATTTAAAAGCTGTTATATATTTTTTAAGCCTAATAATTATTTTAAAAGTTGATAGCTTTCAATTGTAATAATGGAATCACGGCTATAATTAACGTCTCGTCATTTTTATCCAGAGATCAATGGTTTATTGATCATTATATCACTTAGTTGTTGTTGCTCGTTTGAATTGAGAAATACACATTAATACACAGAATGATCACTAATCTGTGCATTTTTACTTTAGAACGACGCAATGTGACTCATGAAACCATGTATTTATTATATCGCATTCGCAATATTGACCTCAATAATCGCGATATGACATTTTCCCCAAATCGTGCAGCCCTAGTGTGATCATTACCGAACGACTCGTCAGATTATTACAGCATCTCTGATTGAAATCACACACACGTCGTCGCTGTGATCCATCTCAGCCAGAAGAAGTGGATTAGCTCGCGTCAGTCCTGGACAGATGCCATGCGCTAATCGCAGCTGTGTCTCTGAATGCATTGCTGGGGAAGAAAGTAGTGGCGTCTTCATTCCTGCCTAAAGAAGAGCTCTTAAAGGGTATAATCACGCTGCCCACCTCCAGCCTTCGCTCCGGGAACAGACTTATGATGTCTTGAGTTAAAATGCAGCCTACGTAGACAGCTCAGTCTAAAACAGAGCTACTGAATTTAAGCGCCTCCGCTTTCAGTGTCTGTCTCCAGAAAAGTGGGCCACTAAGATTATAGAGCTGGCGATTGTTCTTAAACGCAAGTATTTGATGAGTTCAGAAAGTAAATGTCAATTCAGTTCAAGTAGGCTATTTTAACTGCTTGTTTGCATCATGTACTCCCGGTGAAGGTAAACGGCCCTCTCGTAGTTTCAGAGTTGTGCACTTATGGAGACAAGCATCACACATCTCACGCAGGCTTTTTGACATTTCGTTCATTCACTACACAGTGTGTTTTATCTTTAGAAACAAGCGTTTCACAGTGTGATGCTTTTCTGATGCGCTTACAAGGAGAGAAACTGACTTTGATGAGCACTTTAGTAGCTTTACTGCTATAGGACAAAATACTAGTGTACTTATTAATGCAATATGCATTGCTATACTGTATGTAGAAGTAATAATTCAAACATCATTTTATTGCATGCAAATTTCTACTACAGAACACATGCATACTGTAGTATACTATTCGGTAACACTACTTGAAGGGGTGTGCATGACATATAAAGGACATTTTATGCATGTTTATTGCTCAATTATGACATTTTTAATACTAATATATGAAATTGTTTGAGATGTCATACTATTTGATTTGAGATCTTTATTTTGAACATGTAAATAATAAATAAAAATACAGTTATTAATTAATGAAACAAGGAATATTAATTAAAAGGAACAAAACAAAAATGAACAACAAGGTAAAAAAAAACAAATCAACTTTCCAATACTTGAAGAAAAAAAGAAAAGAAAAAAAGAAAAAAAAAACAACCCTCTATTTACATGTGCAAAAAGGAGTAGGAAGAAGTAAAACTTATGTACTCCTACCCCCCATACCATATTTAAACAAATACCTAAAAAAAAATAAAAAAATAAAAATCTAAATAAGTAATCAATCTATAATCCACGAAAGTATTGATTCAGAAGTTCTATACACATAAGGATGTTTCCCGATACATGACAATATTTATACTACGGGTTACTATCATCAGCAATATAAAAGTAAAAACAGGACATTGATTTTTATACATAGATTTTCTTATATAGAAATGACTATACTATAAATTTAATGCACAATGTCACTTTGCATCGTTCATTGGATTTTGTTTTTATTGTTTTTATCTGTTTTAAGCTTAAGGAGAAGCATGTTTTATATATTTATCTTAACTTATTCTACTCTATACTATCCACTTTCTGCTGTAATGATGAAATTTCTCACTTGTGAGACAAATAAAGGCTGATCTATTCTATTCTATTCTATTCTATTTTAGAAAGTTGTCTGGATTGAAATGCTAATTTTAAAGGAATATTTCAGGTTTAGGTTAATTATGTGCGCCTATTGATTATCAAAAAAAATATATATTATTACACTATCCTACTTTTCTTAGATACTTCATTTTCAGAAAACCTTACCAACCCCAAACTAGTGTAAAGTCATTTTACAACTTTGTTGCCATGACGACAACACCCAAAGCCAAATGTAAAAATTATCTTTTGAATCTGACACCCCTCAAAATATTACGCACATGTTAACAGAAGAATGAATTAGAGTGATTTTTATTAAATTGTAGGCTAAATTATGATTTAAACTTGACAGCTCAAATAATATGCACATTTTAACAGAGGAATGAATTCAAATTATTAAAGTGCTTTTATTGAATTGTAAGTAAATTGGTCCCATTTGCTTCCATTGCAAGAGCCTCGATGCAATGGGACTTCAAAACTTCAATGGGAACCAAACAGTTCAAGGTCCAAAAGACAGTTTCAGTGCAAACTGCGAACTGTTCAAAGTAGAGCCAGACCGATATATCGGCTGACCGATATTATCGGCCGATATTAGGCATTTTCCAAACTATCGGTATCGGCAGTTATAATGGCCGATAAATGAATATTTCAAAAATAAAATAAAAACGGACGAAACACGCTTGAACCATGTCATGAGTGTTGGAGTTGTATAGTTTGTCCACCAGAGGGCGCTCTACACCGTTCCTGTTGGCAACACTCGTTGAATTGGTCACGAGACATACATTGCTTGAATAACAATTAAAAGATCATCCCCATCAGTTCTCTTAACTCAAATAAGCATGACAACATTTGTGACTATCATGTCCAGTTTAAAAAATAAATAAACAAATAAAATATCGGCCGATATATCGGATTTTAAAACCCAAAAATATTTGTATCGGTATCGGCCTTCAAAATCCTTTATCGGTCGGGCTCTAGTTCAAAGGGCTTTAAATGATTAACAGTACGCACCGATAATTTAACTATACTATTTAACTATATAGATCGCACTCATTAACTCCACACACACACACACACACACGGCAAGCTGGGGCTGAGAAACACACAACGCCAACGAAGGCCGTCTAAATACGAGGCGTTTCTTATCTCAAAGAAGCAATGTGTGGAGAAAAGCACGATGAACACTGCAGCGCTTTCTTCTCTCACAAAGTTCAGCTCTTGTTCTCCATAAGCCTCCATTCGTTCTGCACATCAACACCTACTGGACGCCCATCGCAGACACAATATAAATGCATAACGCTTATATTTTAAAGAAGTCTTTCAGCGTTTCACTTGACTTCACTCTTTTGTTAGGAAGTTTTTGCTAATGCTTTGCAATAAGGTCTCATCAATGCATTAACAAGAGCAATATATTTTTATAGCATTTAACAACTATTTTTATAACGTTAGAAATAATAATGCATTGTTTACAGTGTGTTTAATTAATGTTAAGCGACAATGCATTAGTAAATGTTGAGATTAACAGTAAATGAGTTCATGTTTGAAACAGTTTTTTGCTCCGGGAAAAAAAAGCACTATCCATCAATATTTCTGTTGGTGCTTTTAAGTTTTATAAAGTGAAATATATTGAATTGGTAGCTAATTTGAGCCAAGAACAGCCTGACAGATTCTCACTCATGAATTAATTATTCCAAACCTTTCATAAAGTCACCAGATAAGAGATGTTACATAAAAAAGTGATCCAGAAAAGAGACGCTTTCAGACAGAAACTCAATTACAAATGCATAAATGCCATGAAAGATTCAGTTTGCTTTTCATAATTGCACGACTGCGTTGATTGAGTTTTCATTTGACATGTTGAGGCACTTTTTTTAACTTAAATTACAAAACTGGATAAAACTTTTAAAAAAGACCCGAACAGAAACATTAATATACTGTAGTTTTACATAAAAGAGATTCATTGTCTGATGTAGAAAGAGAAGCATTTTCACTTACACTGACATAACAGACATGATATCAAGCCCTGGATTGACATTTCCCCGAGCCGACTGAACTAAGATCAGTTTTCAATGGTGTTTTTCATGTGTAATCCTCACAGACGTAGATGTAGCTCAAGTCCAGTGTCTTCTCTGGCTCTTTATTGACTAACTTTCATTGCCGATCGCTTTGTTAAATTTAATTAAAGTCAAGTCATACTCATTTAATATAGCACTTCTAACTTTGTAGATTGTTTTAAAGCAGCTTTACAGAGATAAACTTAATATAATTTAAGGTAACAGAGATTGGTTTGGTTTTATAGCGGTTCAGAAAAGAGTTACCAGCATCATACCGTAAAATATGGTGTGTTACTGTTTTTAAAATTAACAGCTAAATACTGTCAGCTACAGTATATAACTAATTTAACAGCATATACTGTAGCTGACAAAACAGTATTTAGCTGTTAATTTTAAAATCAGTTAAAGCCATATTTTTACGGTATGATTCTGGCAACCACAGCTGCCAGTAGTTTACCATTTTTTTTACAGTATTTAGAATTAACAGCTAAATACCGTTTTGTCAGCAACAGTATTAACTGCATATGCTGCAGCAGACAAACGGTATTTAGCTGTTAATTTTAAAAACAGTAACACGCCATATTTTTACGGTATGATTCTGGCAACCACAGCTGCTAATAGTTTACCGTTTTTTTAACAGTTTTTAGAATTAACAGCTAAATACCATTTTATCAGCTACAGTATATAACTAATTTAACAGACTGTAGCTGACAAAACGGTATTTAGCTGTTAATTTTAAAAACAGTTAAAGCCATTTTTTACTGTATGATTCTCGCAACCACAGCTGCCAGTAGTTTAAAGTTGCAGTTGTTTTTGTTTTTTACTGTTTTTTTTAAATTAACAGCTAAATACCGTTTTGTCAGCTATTAAATAAAACTAATTTAACTGCATATACTGTAGCTGACAAAATGGTATTTTGCTGTTAATTTTAAAAACTGTTAAAAAACGGTAAACACGCTATATTTTTACAGTATGATGCTGGCAATCACAGTTTACTGTTTTTTTACAGGATTATTTTTTTACAGTGTTGCAAGGGACTGCATTAGGAGGGTCAATTTAGGGATTGTTAAGTGTTATTTTATGTGTTTTTCAGTAAATGGAAAGATATTGTTAATTAATTTTAATTTAATGTTTAGGCATACACAACAAATACATTAAACATCACTTGTAGACCTGTATAAGTCATGTCAAAAGATGTTTTAATTCATTTGAACGCCGGTAGCTTCTATAATTAAGAATCAAAATAAGAGTCAAATTAGATAAAATTATAATGTTGCCGATTTTAGGTGGGAAAAAACTTTATATAGTTGGAATGATGCAATTATTTTAGTAGTCTTGACTAAATTTATTTAAGTTCATCCAGCAATATTGCAACAAATCATTTAAAACAAATTAGATATTGTTAGTAAAATGTAATTCAATTTCGTGGAAAAGTTTTCCTTAATTTAATTTAAGCTTATTTTATTTTTGAGTGCTGGCTTTCTTGTAGCGATGCATAATTGTGGATACACTGAGAATCACGATTGTTTTGTTTCGAACAGAGATCACGATTCTGAACACATTTAAACAAATTTAATTTACTAGAGGTTCTGGATAATTGTTAATTACTGTTGTCCGTTTAAAAATGTTAAATTATTTGAAAGATTTTTTTTTTTTAAACAGTTAGGGTGAATGATTCAATGACTCACTCATAAAGACTTTAGTTGTATCATTACTGAATGAATCAGTGTTTTTGAACGAATCTTTTCAATAAATGATTCGCTGACAAATACATATTTTAAGTCACTTGTCTTTGGTTGATTTAAAATATATTTTATAATATGGTCTCAAATTCAGGGTTATTATCGACTGAACCTAAATTTAAAAAAAAAATCTTATTTGACCTGAAATGAAATAAAACAAATTAGATTTGAGTTAAAAAAGTAAAATTTGACTCTTTTTAGAGTCAAAATAATATACACCAGTGTTTTGCCAGAAGAGAAGGTTATTCTATGCATCATCTTTTTACTATTTTAATTCATTTTATTCTAATTATTTTTTATAACTGTATCATCTATCTATTTTAATTCCTTTTATAACTGCTTTAATTCACCCTGGTTTTATTATGCGTCTATTTTCTATGCAAAGCTCTATGAATTGCTAAATAATTCCTGTCTGTAAAGCTTTTGAATAACTTTTCCTTGCTTTTATTTTGTGATTTATATTTCCTCTCTAAGTAAAGCACTTTGAGTTGCCATAGTGTATGAAAGATGCTAAATAAATAAACTAAAACCAAAAATTTAAACAGAATTAAAAAATAAAATGCACCTAAATATCAATATTTTAGGCACAATTGACAAAGGCACATAACAAAACGAAACCATAAATATGAAACAAAAATGTAAAAAATTGTAAATATGAACAAACTAATACTAAAAATACACAGTTTTCACTGAGAATTAAATCTAGGCGTTGAAACACACTTTGGTGTCCATTAGTCAGTGACTCATTTGCATCAGTCGGTTCGCTTTGGCTGCATTCAGTGCTTAATTGTGTCAGTGTGTGTTTGCATGTGACCTTCCCATGAGGCCTCGCTGTCACACATCCAACAACAGAAGGCAAATGTCTCTCTGCGCATCCCACTGCAATTACCCACATGCCCCGGCGGCATCTCTCTGGACCCGCGAGTGTGAGGCGAGTCAGCACCTCTGAAACACACACATCCCAGGCACACACACAGCTAGACGGACACAGCATGTGTGTGAAACATCACACTCACACACGTCATGTTTACAGAGTCAGGTGTAAATGATTGTTACAGGATTCAGATTTCATGAACAACAATACACTGATGAACATTATGAATGGCAGTCTCTAAGGCACAGTTAGCATTACTGATTAAAACTGAAGTATTTAACTTTCGTAAAGTGGAATTTTGACCAGTTAAAAACACAATAAAAACACCTCTATTCTTATTCTAGAATGCTTTTAGTTGGACAAAATGTTACGTTTACACGTAGTTATCAGTCACGAAGTTATCAATATTTTGCTCCAGTTTACAGAAGATGTTTGCACATTTTAAATGCATATGTTTGCTAAAAATTGGCAGTGTTGTGTTAATTGAAATAAAGCTGAAATAAAATACAATATAAATATTAGATGAACAACTTGGACTAAATGAAATAAGTCGAAACACAAATGAACGAATCTAGAACTATTAAAAATTGCAATTTGAAATAAAACTGATATATACAGTATATATAAATTATTTGAAAATGAAATATATATATATATTTTTTTTTTTCATTTTCAAATATATATATATATATATATATATATATATATATATATAAATTATTTGAAAATGAAAAAAAAAAAATATATATATATATATATTATTCAAATAATTCATTAAAAAAACTGAATGAGATGTAAAAACATTAAACGGAAATTAGTAATGTTGAAATAAGCAAAGCACTAAATTTCCGTAACTGGAAATAAGTAATAATTAACCTATTTTATTAGGTTTAGGCCTATTTAGGCCTCAATAACTCAACTAAAAATAAAATAAAATAGGTTAAACTAATAAAAATGAACAAAAAGCACATGCATTTAGTACAAATTTAACTAAAACTGAAAAAAAAAAAAAAAAAAAAAAAAAAAAAAACAGATATTAATAAAAACTAAGATAATAGGAGATGAACCAAAAGATGCAAGAGAAAAGGAAAGCATGGGGCCATTATGCTGATAAATATAAGCATGGTCGAATATAAGAAATTCCTCTTCGTCCAGCGCTCAACACACTGCATGATGCAAGTTTAATGCAATATCCTCAGCTCTAGTGAATAACTCTACGTTTGGGAGCTTTGTATGTGACAGAGAAGACAAATGTGCATAAACACAGACACACACTGTCATATTTGAGGATTTATTGTCAATGCGTGTGTTTGCATGCATGCACTCACACATCAACTAATGGAGCCACAAATAAACACTGTCCCTGGAAAAACACGACTCGGACTCTTTCATTTCAATCATTATTTCCAATTAAACCCAAGCCAATTATTGCAGGAATGGGAAAAGAAAATCATTTAACTGGCTTCACAAGTGGCAGAAATGTTGCCTCTTTCTTTCTCTCACTGTCTCTTTTCTCAGATGTTTCAGGAACCTGCTCGTCTTATTAGCGCGCTCGCTTGCTCAGAAAGTGTGTGATTGCATTAGCTGCAGGTCGATGCTAATGAATGCTATTCATCGTGTACGCAGGGGCGCGAGCCTTTACAGGGAGACTGCAGCGGCGTGACATCACAGGGAAGAGGCGGGGCTATGCAAATGATATCGGTCTCTACATCGCATAATATTCAAAGTCTCTTCTGCTCACAAAGGCTGTGTTTATTTGAACAAAAATACAGTATAAACAGTAAAAATAGTGAAATATTATTACATTTTAACATAACTGTTTTCTATGTGAATATGTTGTAAAATGTAATTTATATCCTGTGATCAAAGCTGAATTTATTATCATTACTCCTGTCTTCATTGTCACATGATCCTTCAGATGATGAAATCATTTCTGATTATTATCAATGTTGAAAACTGTTTTTTTGTTGTTGTTGTGGAAAACCATGACATTTTATTTCTTTGATGAATAGAAACCTCATTTTCTAACATTATAAATGCCATCAATTTAATGCATCCTTGCTGAATTAAAGTATTGACTATGTTACAATAATTAAAAGTGCATTAATAGGGTCTCATTAATAAGTAAACATTCACAAAAGGCTAATGGTCCACATTCATGAGGGCTAGAGACTTTAATGCTATTATAGTCCGCCATATATCTCAATGTAAAAGCCAGAAACTAAGCTTTTTTTTTTTTTTTTTTTTTTTTTTTTTTTTGCACAGGCCTGTCTAAAGGGTTAATGGCTCCATCTGGTTAGGATATCAACAGTAAAAAAGACAAATTTTACCTCTTCCCAACAGGGAAAACCACCAACAATCAAAAACGCATGACTATATGCAATCAAAAAATGTGGTTATAATGGAAGTCAATGGGGCAAAAACATCCACGAACAGTAAATGAGGGAAAAAAAGTTCACAAAAACTAACAATGCATCAAAACCAATGTTGTTTCTAATCTTTGACATGTCCAAGACTGTGATAAAAGGTTAAAAAAATCCAGTCCACAATCATATTTTATATTGAAAATAAGTCATTTTGGGTGTTTTTTTCCCCCCAAATCAGTGACATCATTTATGAATTTGGCAATTAAAGAGTTAAAATCCTGATTTTTATTTTATTTTTTTAAACATTTAATAGTTTTGATCAGGACTGAGGTTGATTAATACATTTATGGCAAAAAAAAAAAAATTACAAAATATTTATCTGATACATTTTTACAGCAGTTTAAAGTAGTGGCTGAGTCACGAACATAACGAAAGGGTAGTTAATTTGAACATTAATGTATATAATTAATGTACTGACTATGTTACAACATTTAAAAGTGCATTTTTAAGGTCTCATTAATAAGTAAACATTCACAAAAGGCTAATGGTCCACATTGATGAGGGCTAGAGACCCATTTCCACTGAGAAACTGGGCTGAATAATGTCCAGAGAACATGATAAAATACATCCAAAGGAATATTTCAGGTTTTACAAACTGAAACGTATCTCCTACAGCTGTAGATATAGCAGCCAGGTGTAGCCGGAGATAAATATGTTTACGCTCGTATAACACACGTGTTGTTATCTACGTAGCGACCCTTCCCACGAGACCTGAGGCTAATTATTAGCGGTTATCGCTAAAACCTCTCAAGAGGATCTTAAAGCTGGTCCTAACCTGGCTTTACCATGACGGCATTAACCACGATAGCATCTCTGAGGCTTCAGCTGGACAAACACACTGCATCCACCGCCCGTTTAACACAGATACTGTGCGTCAGAGCACATCGCGATTAGGGTTAACCGCGCTGGGTTTGAGGTTAAAAAGCTGGAGAAGATGTTGTGGCTTATTTTCTCTGCATGAAATGATATTTCATGATAGTGATCCAAAGACTGGGAGATTTAATAATGAAGCGGCTGAACGTTTTCAACTGGTCAAGGCCAGACTCATTCTTATTGCATATATCATACTTTTTAAAGAAAGAAATCAAAACTGGCAAATCTTATTTCTATGGAGTATTGCAGTGTTTATTATAAATGATTTGTCTGTGCACATCCCTTTTTTAAAATTCATATAAATTCAGCGACAACTCTTCTCTCCTCTGATGACGAGGGCGGGGCTTTAACCTGTCAATCACATGGGATCAGCCAATAGCAAACCTCAACCATCCAATCAATTCCACACGGACACAATTATTATATATTTATAAAATCATTTCGCTTGATATTCATCGTCTGGAATCGTTTAAAGCCCTTTGAACAGTTTGCACTGGACCTTGAACCGTTTGGTCCCCATTGAAGTCCATTATATGGAGAAAAATCCTGGAATGTTTTCATCAAAAACCTTAATTTCTTTTCGACTGAAGAAAGAAAGACATGGACATCTTGGATGACATGGGGGCGAGTAAATTAACTACTCCTTTAACTCTGGTTGATTAAAAAACGCCAGACATCTGCTAAACATCAGATCGCAAGATTCGAAATGCAGTATTCCCTAAACCATCCTATCTAGCGATGAGATTTTAAAGTTTTATAAGCTCCGCAAACCGATTCCTTCAAAGCAAATCCTTCAGAGAGTTTCTTTAACCGTCACCAGAACAAAACTCTCTGACTCGTTATCAATCAAAGCTTTTAAACATTAGCACAAAGTTAAGATATTTCTGGGAGTTAAGCATATTCTCTCAGTGGAGATTGCAGCACGTCTGAGACAGACGTAATGAGTGTTTCCAATCATGTGTTGCTGTTTTTTTCTTTTCAAAAGGGGCTGATGAGCATGTGCTGCTCTTGTCTGCCTCTCATTTGAATATGAACAGGGCTGAAAAAAAGTGATTATGCTGTGATGACTATTGCCGTGATTATTCCTTTACTCTGATTACTCTCTTGAACATCCCGCCCTCTTCAAAACCCCACAACCCTACGCCATCCTGCCAAACAAATCAACACTATTACCAAATGCAATTCATTCTGAGGGAACATGGTTTGAAATATTTTATGAATATTGAGAAAGTGGGTTAAAAAACAAAAACTATTCTTAAAAAATGTGCAAATATTTAAAGGGTCATTAGTTAATTTGTCATAAGTTAGAAATAAAAGCGCCTTGTTGTTAGTGAACGCCACTACTGTGATTGGCTGTGAGACTTCAGTGTAAACGCCCACTACTGTGATTGGCTGTGAGACTTCAGTGTTAACGCGCACTACTGTGATTGGCTGTGAGACTTCAGTGTAAACGCGCACTACTGTGATTGGCTGTGAGACTTCAGTGTAAACGCCCACTACTGTGATTGGCTGTGAGACTTCAGTGTAAACGCCCACTACTGTGATTGGCTGTGAGACTTCAGTGTTAACGCGCACTGCTGTGATTGGCTGTGAGACTTTAGTGTAAACGCCCACTACTGTGATTGGCTGTGAGACTTCAGTGTAAACGCCCACTACTGTGATTGGCTGTGAGACTTCAGTGTTAACGCGCACTACTGTGATTGGCTGTGAGACTTCAGTGTAAACGCCCATTGCTGTGATTGGCTGTGAGACTTCAGTATAAACGCCCACTGCTGTGATTGGCTGTGAGACTTCAGTGTAAAGTCAAAAGCAAAAGTGTATTACATTTTATTTTATATTTTGATGTATTTTAATTTTATTAGTATATATATATATATATATATATAAATTATTTTATATATTTTATATATCTATTTTATATATCTATATCCGAATTTTATATATCTATTTAGGAATATATATATATTCCTAAATAGATATATAAAATTCGGATATATAGTTATATAAAATAGATATATAAAATATATATATATTTTATATATCTATTTAGGAATATATTCCTAAATAGATATATAAAATTCGGCCAAACTTTCAGAAAAATAAGTTAATCTACTAGTGACTTTTTCTGCATGCCATTTATTGCAACAGAGCATAAGACTGTGGCATGTTTACGGCAGTAACATTAACATTAACCAATGAGAGTGATGAATTCATGCCTATGTATAGCGAATGAAGAGTAGATGAGATGTGGATGAATGGAGTTGCTCTATAAGCAGCAATGAGAAGTGGATAAATGAGGTTGTTTGGGGCTCATGGCTGTTTTACATGCACTTTTGCTGAATCATCATGTGGCTCGTGAGTCGGGAACTCAGAGAAGAGGAATAACAGTGTGGGTGGACGGGGTACGGCAGGAACGCTTGCTTCTCCTGATCTCAAAGGATACACTGAGTACTGATGATGGGAAGAGTTGACTGTAAATGGACTGGGTAATCTACTCTAACGTAATCACCATTTAAAACAGCATTTTAATGCGGAAAAAAACAAGTAGAACTGAATCTTGTTATTCCAACGCGTTCTCATCCCAAAGCGCCATATAGGACGCTTTTGCAAAAGCGTAAATATCCAACGCACATGGCACCCTTTAACGTCTAATGAGACGCTTCGGTTAATGGTTAAGTTTAGGTATGGTGTAGGGTAAGGGTTAGACCACTAGGGGGCGCCTTCTGCCCAAATATATCTGCGTCTCATTTCACGTTAAAGGGTGCCATGTGCGTTGGATATTTACGCTTTTGCAAAAGCGTCTTATATGGCGCTTTGGAATGAGAACGGGCTCGTTATTCATGCACAGAAACACCAAAGTTAGGGATGCTCCGATATAAGAATTTTGGTCAATACCGACAACTGATAATTCTTTACAATTGACTACTGTGATTGGCTGTGAGACTTCAGTATAAACCCCCACTACTGTGATTGGCTGTGAGACTTCAGTATAAACCCCCACTACTGATTGGTCATGTTTGTCTTTTCAAAAAAAAAAAAAAAAAAAAAAAAAAAAAAAAATCAAAAAAAAAAAAAAACATTCATTTCAAACATTAAACATTGTTTGAAATGAGTTTTTCAAATTATCAATTATAATAATATTTTGGAATAATTTCAAAAATCAAATATTAATTACAAACATTAAACTCATGTTTGTCTTTTCAAACAAAAACAAAAAATTACAAAAGAGGCATCCATAGTTTTCATTTATCGTCTTCAATGCAGAATGTCAAGTTATCGAAGCTCAAGTGGAGTTCAACACACCATGAACTCAAGCATTGAGGTTTTGTATTGCTTAAAGAAGCTGCGGCAAGTGTTTTGACCTTACGTGGCATCTTTTATTGCACAAAGTCTCCGAGTAGTCATGGAAGTGTCCGTAAGCCTCTCGTCTCCCTAATCCCGATGCAACGGCCTGCCTCTGTTTGACAATCATTGTTATTTTCTGAGCGTCTTGTGTTGATTTGATCCTCCTGAATCGTGGAGCGGATTTGAGGCTTTAGATAATGAAAAGGATCCTAATAGCGGCTAATCTGATCAACTGGGAATAAACGGAAAAACCATGGCACGGTCTTGGGCAGCGGAGACAGAGATTATTACTATTGTCAAGTCTTTCATACTCAAATTCAAGCCTTTGTCTTGTTCTCCGCCCTTTCAGTTGGCCAGACTCTCTGTGTGTGTGTGTGTGTTGTCTAAAGTGAAAAACAATACTCGGGCGGCTTGGGAAGGGAGTTTGAAACGCATCCCAACACCCCGCGGTCAATCATCAGGATAAAGGGACCAACGGAGACCGATAAGCAAAGAAGAGTATAAAAAAATAGAAAATATCCCCAAAAAATACCCCATAAAGGTGAGGAAAACAAAGAAAACGCAGGCGAGGAAGGCCTATTGTCCGTTGCGTGATAGTTATTGAGTCTTCTGGGGATGTGGCGGGTATTATCGGTGGTGAATATCAAGGGACGGTAGTGGGAACGGTGTTATTTTTGGGACTGTGCTGGAGGTTTGTGTCGGCCCTTGAGGGAACAGCTTGTTCATAGTGGAGTTTATGTAGCATGACTGCTCTAAATGAAGCCGGGTCGGCCAATTAATCTGTGGATTGTGCCCCCTTTCCAGCTAGAGAGCTCCGTTCCCAGTGGCTAGCTTTAAGGGTTTAGCAAAAGCCATGTTGAAGGATTTACTTTGCTTACTAAATCCACCCCGAGGCCACGCGACCTGTGTGGTCACATCATCACTCTTGTGTCCTGCCGAGGGTTATTCAATCGAGCGCAGCCAGACCGGGCTCCGGTTACGCTTTGCTTTTAACCGATGCTAATGGGACGATCACCTACGCGGTCTTTCCTTACCACTGCTTTGGCCTTGACCATTTATGCACAAACAAAACAATGACCCCGGGTTAGTTTACAGCAACAAGGATTGAGTTACATAGGGATGCAGACCAGACCGGAAATCTCTCCTAATGACCCCTGAGTAAAAACTCATCTGACAACAGGTGCTTACTGACAGGGGTTTAGTGCACTGTTGAGGGACGAAAATAAGCAGTGACAAAAGATTGTGTACAATTGTTTTTTTACACAATTAAAGCTCCTACAAGTCCATTTAAACAAATTTTCTTAAATTTCTTAAATGTAATGTATGGGATTACGGAAGCCCTGAACCGCAACCTAAAAAAAAAAAATCTGTAAAAAAAAAAATCTGTAAAAAAAAAATGTATAACATTTCGAGATTAAAGTCGAAACATTTCGAGATTAAAGTCGAAACATTTCGAGAATTAAAAGTCGAAACATTTCGAGATTTAAAAGTCGAAACATTTCGAGATTAAAGTCGAAACATTTCGAGATTAAAGTCGAAACATTTCGAGATTAAAGTCGAAACATTTCGAGATTAAAGTCGAAACATTTCGAGATTAAAGTCGAAACATTTCGAGATTTAAAAGTCGAAACATTTCGAGATTAAAGTCGAAACATTTAAGACTTTAATCTCGAAACGTTTCGACTTTAATCTCGAAACATTTCGACTTTAATCTCGAAACATTTCGACTTTAATCTCGAAACATTTCGACTTTAATCTCGAAACATTTCGACTTTAATCTCGAAACATTTCGACTTTTAAATCTCGAAATGTTTCGACTTTAATCTCGAAATGTTTCGACTTTAATCTCGAAATGTTTCGACTTTAATCTCGAAATGTTATACATTTTTTTTTTACAGATTTTTTTTTTTACAGATTTTTTTTTTTTAGGTTGCGGTTCAGGGCTTCCGTAATCCCATACATTACATTTAAGAAATTTAAGACAATTTGTTTAAATGGACTTGTAGGAGCTTTAATTGTGTAAAAAAACAATTGTACAGAATCTTTTGTCACTGCTTATTTTCGTCCCTCATTCGTCCCTATTCTAAAGAATAGAAGATAAAGTGCAAGTATTATTGGATCAAGTGTTGCTGAGAGAAGATGCGTCTTCAGTCGTTTCTTGAAAATGGTCACGGACTGTTGCACGATCAGCAACATATATTAATATCGGTTATCGGTATCGGCCACAATTTTCACATCGGTGCATCACTATATAAATCATTCTTTCTCAGTTATAGTTTTCCGCCCACTGGCGCCTTTGCATTTTGATGCATTTCCTCCGTCTGTGCTCTGCTGAGGACCTAACGGCCTGGCCATCTCCCCATAGTCTTTATTACACATCACTGCAACTTTAAAGGACCAAACGCACTGGATCTGCTGTCCTCCGGGAACACAGTCCTGCAACTCTCCTCCGTCTCGGCTTTGATTATGTGCTCCTCGGCTCTCTCCTCCGCTTTAGTGGCCGCTTGCATCACACACTCGCCTGTGAATCTGTAAACGGCTGGATTAGGACAGCAGCGATACGTCCGTGGACGCCGGCAGAGACACGTCTGAAACCGGTTGACTCGACGCACTCTAAAAATGCTGGGTTGTTTCAACCCAAATTTGGGTCAAATATGGACAAATGTCGCGTTAAAAATGCAGTTGAAAGTGAACGTATAGTATAGCCCGACCGATAGGGGTGTAACGGTACACAAAAATCACGGTTCGGTACGTACCTCGGTTTTAAAGTCACGGTTCGGTACGTTTTCGATACAGCAAAAAGAAAGAAATGCCAGAGAAATTTCCTATTTGTTTAAAGAAAAAATATTTTTAAATAAGTGTGAGTTTTCCTAGATCTTGAAACTTTCAGGTTTATAAATGGGGGTCATCTTTGAAGGATGAACAAATAATGTTTTGGTCATCACACACTCAGAAAAAAAAGGTACAAAAGTTGTCACTGGGGCTGTACCTTTTCAAAAGGTAAACTTTTGTCCATTTCATGAGCTAATAAGTACATTTAGGTGTTAATATGTACATTTTGGGTGTTAATATGTACATTTTAAGTGTTAATATGTACATTTAAGTGTTAATATGTACATTTTAGGTGCTAATATGTCCATTTCAGGAGGTAATATGTCAATATTATGAGCTAATATGTCCATTTTAGGTCGTAATATGTACATTTGAGGTACTAATATGTACATTTTAAGTGTTAATATGTACATTTAAGGTGCTAATATGTCAATTTCATGAGCTAATTATGTCCTTTTCAGGTGGTAATATGTCCATTTTAGGTGCTAATATGTACCACTAAGGTACCAATATGCAGCCTTTGGGTACAAAAGTGTACCTTTTGAAAAGGTACAGCCCCAGTGACAGCTTTTGTACCTTTTTTTCTGAGAGTGCATTAAAAATAACATTTAAATATATATATTTATTTATATAATATTTGAATTTTGAAGTGCTAGAAAAAGATTTGTGAAGTACTTGAAAGCATTTCACCATTCCAGCCAAACTGGTTCCAGTTAGTGTTACTATATTAAATCCATGGTGAATGTTGCTGGTCTGTGGACAAAAGTATTACTAGTTCATTCACGGCACAATGTTTCTCCTGGTTTCCATGACAGCGCTGTTTGATCTAATAGAGATCTACGATTAATAACGGAGAAATGTGAATGCATCTCACTAGATCTCGCAGCGATGTTATTACCTCAGTGGCGAATTCAAATGTTTTCTTTACCGGATCTCTTAGCGCTGTGTGGTAACAGTGTTGCTTGATCGAGATCGGCTCGCGCTGCACAGATGTTGCTGGTCCGAACTGATAAACGATCCGTGAAGCACATAACGAGTAGCGCAGTTTCGTTCTGCTTTCATTACGCTTGCCAATTTGATGTTGCGCAACGTTGTGTTGGCCGCGTCAGCACGAATTTTGCCGGCAGGAAAAATTATCCAAGCAACCGTTCGGTTTGTATGCGTACCGAACCGGAAGCCTCGAACCGAAACGGTTCAATACGAATACATGTACCGTTACACCCCTACCGACCGATAAACGATTTTGAAGGCCAATACCAATACAAATATTTTTGTTTTTTAAAATCCGATATTCCGATATATCGGCCGATATTTTATTTATTTATTTTATTTATTTATTTTTTAAACTGGACATGATAGTCACAAATTTTGTCCTGCTTATTTGAGTTAAGAGAACTGATGGGGATGTTCTTTTAATTGTTATTCAAGCAACGTATGTCTCGTGACCAACTCAACGAGTGTTGCCAACAGGAACGGTGTAGAGCGCCCTCTGGTGGACAAACTATACAACTCCAACACTCATGACATGGTTCAAGCGTGTTTCGTCCGTTTTTATTTTATTTTTAAAATATTAATTTATCGGCCATTATAACTGCCGACACCAATAGTTTGGAAAATGCCTAATATCGGTCAGCCGATATATCGGTCTGGCTCTAATAGTTGGGTTAAAATTTTACATTACATTTTTAACCCAACATTTGGGTTTGTCAATATTTTACCCAAATTTGGGTTCAAACAACCCAGCATTAGAGTGTGTGGTTGAGACGGGTCAGCTGTGAGACATTTAATGAGCTCATTATAAAACAATCAAGCATGCAACAAGAAAACTGAAGATGCAATGAAATGCGTTTTAAAACGTGTTTAAAGTGCACTGGGTTAAAAACAACCCAATTTGAGATGTTTTAACCCAAGGGCTGGGTAAATATAGGACAGAACACATCTTGGATTAATTTTACCCAGCAAATTGGGTAGTTATCCTAATCCAGCCATTTGCAGTGTCAATAACAAGCATTAAATATCAGAATTTAGTATGCATTTAAACTAGGTCTGAGTAACACCAGCTACACTCACCTCACAATATGATACACGCGCATATGCATGATTCAAGGCATAATGATTTTATAATTGGATTGTGAGAGAAACGACATCAGGGAGTGGAGGAGTGAAACTATTCATTTTTAATCTCAAGTCCCACACCATGTCTCTTATTTAACTTATTTTAGCTAATTTGATCATGCTTTCAGATATGCACAGCTTGACTGAAATGAACAAAGCAATTATTTCTGAAAATCAAAAGAAACAAAAAAGGTAAACTACTAAATAGGTTTTCTGATCAAGCTTACTTTCAATCTGTGTCTGTTTAGTGTGTAATGTTGCTGTTTGAGTATGGAAAAGCTCCAGTTATTCTCTACATCAGTGTTTCTGAACTCCTGAAACGCCTCCATTGAAGTCTGGAGACACGTCACAATAGACACGTCACAATATTCCTCATTATAATAATTCATGCGCATAATAAAGGGGCGGGGCCTGGTTGAGTTTGTTAGTAGTGTGTTAAACTGACGGTTATGGAAAGGGGCGGGGCATTTCCCAAACACACTCAAAGCGCTTGACCAACCACAACACACTGATCCAGCCGACCAATCAGAGCACAGTGTGCTTTTCAGAAGGCGGGTCTTCATAGAGACAGGAAGTGAACAGAGCGTTACTGACAGACTGGGAAGAGAGGAGCCGCAACAATGGAGAATAATGTATTTTTGAGGAAAACATTTCTGTTTTTAGTACATCGTTATCATGTTATCACATTTCTAAACTGACTGGGGGATCATGGGAAATGTAGTTATGTAATCAATGGGGTCTATACAAAGACAATTTACAGATGTCCTCCACAGACAATGGATAGAGGTGGTGTGTGTGTGTGTGATGGGTCGGTTTAGAGGTCGGGTTAGTGTAGAGAGAGGATATACAGTGATGTGAATAAGTTTGGACCCCCATGCTAATGTTGCCTAAAAAGAGGAATAAAAAAATAATCTTTTGGATATTGATCTTAATGCCTTAATTAGAAAAATGAGGAAAACTCCAACCTTTAAGGACACCAATTTTCTTTGTGAATGAATAATGTATCATAAATAAATAAATAAATATTTTTCCTTAAAATACAGACACCCCTATGTTAAATGCATATCAGGATGCATATTATCCTGGATCCATGAAATAACTGGCTTTTAAAAATAAAAATCTGCCTGACTCTATGGGAATTTAACAATGACTTATGCACCCTGTATTTTAAGGAAACACATTTATTTATTTATGATACATTATTCATTCACAAAGAAAATTGGTGTTCTTAAAGGTTGGAGTTTTCCTCATTTTTCTAATTAAGGCATTAAGATCAACATCCAAAAGATGATTTTTTAGGCAACTTTAGCATGGGTGTCCAAACTTATTCACATCACTGTACAGTTTGGACAGTATTAAAACCATTACGTCTATGAAGATTCCCCAAAAAGATAACGAACCAGACTGTGTGTGTGTGTGTGTGATGCTGTGACTGCGGCTGTGATGAATGAAGCCATCGACTGCCCGCCAACCTGAGCGAACCGATTCCCCGCTGTATCGCATCTCAGTCACAAACAAACAGCCCGATAACAAACACCATTACCTCAGTTTAGCAAACGCTAATTCACTGGAGGAGAATGTGTGCAAATGCATCAGCGCTAATGCTAACGCCTTCAATGCTTAATCACTAGCCGCAACCGTTCCAGTAACACAGTAAACATGTGCGTCTGATGTAAAGGAAGCATCATTACTCCTTCCTAGATAAACATCATTAACTTAGTTTACGGAAACACGGCACATATGCTTGCAAGCGGCATGAAACTCCATTACCACTGAATTCAATGAATGTTTTGTCATAATTTGCAAAGGGCAATTACTTGTGAATGTCAAAGACAAAACAAAAGGAAGGTGATTTGAATGATTAAACATAGCGAGGGCAAAATTACTCGAAGAATAAAAAATAAAGAATAATGGCTGCATTTTAATGGAATACTAGAAAAATAAATGGGTGCCATTTTATTTGAATGAATTATTTTAAAAATACATTTTTTATTTATTTAATTATTATAGATTTCATGTTGAGTGCTTCGGTCCTCTCTAAGGAATCTCGCTTAAATAATATTATTAAATAATAAAATGATGTATGAGGATAATGGAATAGAAAGGAATAAAAAGAGAAAGAAAAGAAAACATCACAAATGAGATTCAGTTCTCGACTGCGACACTAAGAGCAAATGGAGACGCAAGATAAAACCATTATAAAAAGTTTTTAGATGAGATTCTCAACGATGTCTGTGATTAAAAGTTATCCATACGAGCTCAAACATTTCTCATCCTAACATTCAGATAATCTGAGATGCTCCTCATTTATATTTGTATTTCTCATAAGTAATATTTGAGACAAAGTTAATATCTGAAAGAGCTGAGATTTACAATTAGTGCTGGGCAATGATTAATCCCATCCAAAATAAGAGTGTGTGTTTACAAATGTGTGTAATCTAAACAATGCTGGGTTGTTATTTAGGTCAAATATGGACAAACCCAAATGTTGGGTTAAACATGTAATTTCAACTTTTAACCCAACTTCAACTTTGACTTTCAACTGTACATTTTTTCAACTGCATTTTTAACCCAACATTTGGGTTTGTCCATATAAAACATCCCAGCATTTTTTAGTGTGTGTACTGTGTATCATTATTTTGTATATATAAATACACACAACACACATGCATGTATATATTTGAGAAATAATTGCATGTACAATACATACACTCTAAATGCTGGGTTGTTTTAACCCAAGTTTGGGTCAAATACGGACAAACCCAGCCATCTGGTTACATTTATAAATTACATTTTGTACCCAATCTTTGAGTTTGTCCATATTTGACCCAAATGTTGGGTTAAAATGTAATTTTAAATTTAAACCCAACTTCAACTTCCGCTTTCAACTGTACATTTTTTCAATTGCATTTTAACCCAACATTTGGGTTTGTCCATGTTTGACCAGAATTTGGGTTGAAACAACCCAGCATTTTTTAGTGTGTGTATTGTGTATCATTATTTTGTATATATAAATACACACAACACATATGCATGAAATAATTGCATGTACAATACATACTGTACACTCTAAATGCTGGGTTGTTTTGACCCAAGTTTGGGTCAAATATGGACAAACCCAGCCATTTGGTTACATTTATAAATTACATTTTGTACCCAATCTTTGAGTTTGTCCATATTGTTGACCCAAATGTTGGGTTAAAAATGTAATTTAAAATTTTAACCCAACTTCAACTTTCACTTTCAACTGTACATTTTTTTCAAGTGCATTTTTAACCCAACATTTGGGTTTGTCCATATAAAACAACCCAGCATTTTTTAGTGTGTGTACTGTGTATCATTATTTTGTATATATAAATGCACACAACACACATCCATGTATAAAAACATAAACATAAACATCTTCTTCCGCTCATCCGGGGCCGGGTCGCGGGGGCAGCAGTCTAAGCAGAGATGCCCAGACTTCCCTCTCCCTAGACACTTCCTCCAGCTCTTCTGGGGGGATACCGAGGCGTTCCCAGGCCAGCCGGGAGACATAGTCTCTCCAGCGTGTCCTAGGTCTTCCCCGGGGCCTCCGCCCAGTGGGACGTGCCCGGAACACCTCCCCAGGAAGGCGTCCAGGAGGCATCCGGAACAGATGCCCGAGCCACCTCAGCTGACCCCTCTCGATGTGGAGGAGCAGCGGCTCTAGTCTGAGCTCCTCCCGAGTGACCGAGCTTCTCACCCTATCTCTAAGGGATCGCCCAGCCACCCTGCGGAGAAAGCTCATTTCAGCCGCCTGTATCCGGGATCTTGTCCTTTCGGTCATGACCCAAAGCTCATGACCATAGGTGAGAGTAGGAACGTAGATTGACTGGTAAATCGAGAGCTTTGCCTTACGGCTCAGCTCCTTCTTTACCACAACAGACCGGTACATCGACCGCATTACTGCTGAAGCTGCACCGATCCGTCTGTCAATCTCCCGTTCCATCCTTCCCTCACTCGTGAACAAAACCCCAAGATACTTAAACTCCTCCACTTGAGGTCCACTACACATCCATGTATATATTTGAGAAATATTTGCATGTACAATATATATTTATATTATATATACATATTATGAATATAAATAAATTTTTATTAAACATATACATGCATGTGTGTGTATTTGTAAAGCATATACAGTACAAAATAATGACACACTTTTGTACACACAAACTCTTATTTTGGATGCACACACTTTAAAACATACTGGGTTGTTTTAACCCAACTTTGGGTCAAATATGGACGAACCCAGCCATTGGGTTACATTTTTTAAATATATTTTTAACCAAACATTTGGGTTCGTCCATATTTGACCCAAAGTTGGGTTAAAACAACCCAGCATCTTTCAGAGTGCAATAACCTTCTGAAATATAGTCTCCATGAACTCAATCATTTCTCATCCTAATCTTCAAATAATCTTAGCTGCTCCAAACTCATTTGCTATACATTTTTTCCCTAAAAAGTATATTTGAGAAACATTTGTGACACAGTTGATATCTTAAAAGAACCAGAGCTGATATTTCCAATAACCTTCTGAAAACACCAGTCGTGCTTTTCACCAATGATTCGCTCGTCATTCGCTTTATGAAAGAGCAACTTCTGAGCAATGACGTTATCTTTGGGAAAACATCGAGAGAGACAGATGGAGAGAGAGATCGGGACAGATCCACATCTTTAAGGAATGAGTGTGAACATATTGGACGGCATTAGTTAGTCCATGAGAGATTGTGTTTGAAGCTTCGCCTCCGCCTCGTGAGATTGAGTCTTGTTTTGACGCGACGCCTCTGTCTTATGTGTCCCTTCATCCTCATGAAAGGCCACTCTACACACAACAACAACACATCCCAGCTCTTTACAGACGCTCAAAAGGAGCAATCAAGTGAAGTTCAATTCCTGAAGGCACGTCTCTGTTCATTTTAGTGTGAGGAGAGAAATACACAAACCCCAACCCTCATCAAGGCACGTTTCCCAGTGTTTTACACAGATGTTGTTCAGCTTAAATCAAACAGGAATGCATCTACTAATATGGGATTTCACAACCGGACCTGCGTCTTCGAGGTTCTCATTCATCCATGGATGCAAGTGCAAAAGGTAGAAATAAAGAGACTGAAATTGTTAAAACAAAAAGAAAGTGAATGCGACGGCGCCACTATATTTCCATCGATCTATTTTAAAGCAAATTTTGGGATGTTCTTTAATCACACACAACAAAAAAATGTCACATCGATGGATTTATTCAGTAATAAATGGAGATTTTGAACAGGAAAAAAAATAGGGAGGGCTTTTATTATTTATTTATAAATTATTATTTAATTTTAACTGCATGCATGCTTAATAGATGTCAAATATATCAGATTACAAAATCAGATGAATAAATAAATAAATGCATGAAAAAAATTAAAATATTACATCTTAAACTCTCCAAATTAAAGTTATATCCAATTAAATGGGTGGTATAGATCTTAAAATTTTAGGCATGTACACAATTGAATCTGTTTTGGGTTCAAAAATGAAAATTTGTGCATTTCCTGACAGAAGTTGAAAAATGCACATTTTGCCTTTGGTGACATGTCTATAAATCACAACTGGATTTAATTAATTTAGATTAATAAAATGGTAGCAATTGAACATACTCAATGTTTGGTGACAAGAAACACAAGAACCATTTTTGCGAGCTGATATCACACACTCAAGGCAAACCTCAAAACTATCCAAACTTATCAAACAACACCAGATAAAGCAAAGAAAGAAGATTATAAGAGATATCCACAAGGCCTAATAATGAAACAAGCCATACCTGCACTCTCGGGAAGCGATGGAGGGACAAACACACACAACACGACACCATAACTTCAAAATAAAAGTCTTTTTGCAAAGGTTCATCTGATAAATAGCGATATGCAGTGTCAGTGTAAAATGCAAAGCAACAAAACACAGTGCTTATTCAAAAAAAATGCTTTGGGGAGCTGTTCATTCAGTCCACCTGAAAATATCTAAGTAAAAGTGTTTATTTTGAATGTTAGTTTTCTATCAAACGTATATTTAATGTTGTGGATGGCATTTCTAAAATCATCTATTCTCGCGTGGCCACATATGGAGCTCTCGCAGCATGATTAATTTCATCCGTAATCAATGATTATTCTACAAAGGCCTCATTACTGTCGACCTACCGCAGTTATTGTTGTTACTATCGAGTCAGACTATTTATCTCCACAATGAAGATCCTTCTTTTGACTAATGAAACACTTTCAGATAAATAGGCAATTTCAGATAAAAGAACAAAAAAAAGGTTTGGGACATTTGAAACGAATGGCTTTGCAGGGCGATAAGCACTTTTAGTAAACAAAGAACAAACTTTTAGTTTCCACAATGCCTGGCTGGCTTATATTAACATGTACTGTTTATTAGGGGTTTAAAGGGTATGATTCGGGGAAAAAATAGTTCAGTAGTAGAAAATAAGAAATTAATTATTAACTTATTAATTATTTTAAAATTAATTTTTTAACCCAACATTTTGGGTTTGTCCATATTTTACCCAAATTTGGGTTCATTGTTTAGAGTGTATATAATGTTGAACATATACTCTAAAAACTGCTGGGTTGTTTTAACCCAAATTTGGGTAAAATATGGACAAACCCAAAATGTTGGGTTAAAAATTTAATTTAAACATTTAACCCAATGGCTGAGTTTGTCCATATTTTACCCAAATATGGGTTAAAACAACCCACACTGTTAGACCTTACCAGGTTTTTTACAGTAAAATACTGGCAACAGTGTTACTTAGTGTAACAGTGCAACAGTGTAATTTACTGTAAAAATGCACTAAAACTCAAGTTAACTAAAAAATACAACTTATTAGTTTTAGTGCATTTTTACAACACTGTTGCCAGTAATTTACTGTAAAAATGCACTAAAACTCAAGTTAACTAAAAAATACAACTTATTAGTTTTAGTGCATTTTTACAACACTGTTGCCAGTAATTTACTGTAAAAATGCACTCATACTCAAGTTAACTAAAAAATACAACTTATTAGTTTTAGTGCACTTTTACAACACTGTTGCCAGTAATTTACTGTAAAAATGCACTAAAACTCAAGTTAACTAAAAAATAAAACTTATTAGTTTTAGTGCATTTTTACAACACTGTTGCCAGTAATTTACTGTAAAAATGCACTAAAACTCAAGTTAACTAAAAAAATACAACTTATTAGTTTTAGTGCATTTTTACAACACTGTTGCCAGTAATTTACTGTAAAAATGCACTCAAACTCAAGTTAACTAAAAAATACAACTTATTAGTTTTAGTGCATTTTTACAACACTGTTGCCAGTAATTTACTGTAAAAAAAACTGGTAAGGTCTAACAGTGCATCAGTTTTTAGAGTGTACCTTGAGTTTGAGCTTTGGTATCCTACACTCTAAAAAATGCTGGGTTGTTTTATCCCAACTTTGGGTCAAATATGGACTAACCCAGCCGTTGGGTTAAATTTTTACATTACATTTTTAACCCAGCATTTTGGGTTTGTCCATATTTGACCCAAAATTGGGTTAAAACAACCCAGCGTTTTTTAGAGTGTATGGAACTGAGACATTGTTGAGAAATCATTAGATTATTGAGGTCTTCTTCTCAGGAGAAAAGCTGAGCCCCCACATGCTCTCCAAATAATCGAAATGCTGTGTAGGAGAACCAGCCGAGTTTTTAAAGGGGTTTCATTAGTGATGGCTGGTTCCTGCAGGGAGTGACCAAGAAGCTCTACGAGTGTGGATGTGAGGACGTCTTGACTGAGACTGACAGTCTGTGTGCTTCTGAAACCTCGCCTGGACGCCCACTCACAGCTGTCTCTCATAGACATTGTGTTTTGTAGATATTATTGACATTGGTGGGATACATCAACCATCTAATGGCATAAAACTACCATCAGTTTTGTCTATAAACGGGCTATAATATCATAGAACATGCCAAAGAAATGAAACCAAACTAGAGCCAGACCAATATATCGGCAGACCGATATTAGGTATTTTCCAAACTATCGGTATCGGCAGTTATAAAGGCCGATAAATGAATATTTCAAAAATAAAATAAAAACGGACGAAACGCGCTTGAACCATGTCATGAGTGTTGGAGTTGTATAGTTTGTCCACCAGAGGGCACTCTACACCGTTCCTGTTGGCAACACTCGTTGAGTTGGGCACGAGACATACATTGCTTGAATAACAATTAAAAGATCATCCCCATTAGTTCTCTTAACTTAAATAAGCATGACAAAATTTGTGACTATCATGTCCAGTTTTGCTGTTAAATAATCCGAGAGTGAAGCGGAATCAGCTAGTAATAGTTACGTTACGTTGTTACAGTGTAGTTGACTGACTGTCCTTTTAACTTTTGACAATGTGACTGAAGTATTTCTGTAATATAGCAATGAGACGTATCATCTCTCCTTGGCCTGTTATATTGAAAATGTATGTTTTACAATTTGCATTATGACGTTATCCATTGCTAAACTATGGCTCATCATAGACTAGCTAACCACAAAGCTAGCTAACGCCACTATCATCAGTCTGTTCTGTTGTGACAATAAAATAATCTTTTTAAAATGCATTATCATATTATTTTAGTTAAAACTCATAAATAACTACAAATAACTATTGTTAGGGAAATCTGTTAATGTTTTGTTGCGCGTTTCTGAAATAAAAAAAAATATCGGCCGATATATCGGAATATCGGATTTTAAAACCAATCGGTATCGGCCTTCAAAATCCTTTATCGGTCGGGCTCTAAACCAAACACCTTGTAATGACTGTTTACTTTGCTAACATGATGGAGTATCATACATCTCGCAAGTTATTTGGGTAAAAAAAAACACATGTAACCAAACTCAGAGTGTGTTACTCATAGCCGGACTATATCGGGTCTAGTTAACCTAGACGGGGAAATGACGGCTATTGACGTATGGCTAAGCCACGCCCTCAAACGCGATGAGCCATCACAGTGCCCAGCTAACCCAATACACTCGGAAATTCTCTGCTTCATCTTCCATTGAAATGCATTGCAGTTAGTTGGTTTTCATTTGTTTTTTCTAGTTATTTTAAGTTTAAAATGGTCAAACTTTTACCCTGTCCTTACGTTACTGTGATTTAATTTTGACCCAGTGCGATTTATGTTCAGGAAAATATATTTATTATTCGAGCTTGAATAAAAAAAGTTTTTTAAACAACATAAAGGTGAATGACCCTTTAACTAAGCGTCTGCTAAATGACGACATAATTTCATTCAAACTGTGTACAAAGCAATCAAACTTGATTAAAAAAACTCTACACACAAAGAAAGTTGGCTAGCATCTCTTCTCAGGATTACAGTGTTTTATTAGCAGAATCTATGTAAATCTTCCCTAATTCTGTAGCCCATGGGGATCAAAGCATCTACATCATTGAAATTACCACTTTATGCAGCTCTGAGGCCTGCTGAATGCACACTTTAAAATGATTTTCCTCTGTATATTTCCCTCGGGAGGAGGGGCCTGATATAGTTCTGTTTTCATGTGGGCTTAGCTTTATATCGATATGCCCTTCTACTTATTAATCAAATAGTGCTTTGACTTTTGAAGTACGCAAGTCAAATGCATGCTCAAACTGAGGGCATATAAATCTTTAGATGCCTATATGGTCCTGTACAAGAGCCAGCGCCGAGACCACGACAATATAAAAGAGTGACATTACAGTGGGATTTTAATGATGTGAATATTTTCTAGAAATAAAAATTCCAGGTAGAGCATATTCATTTTTCATCAATTCTTGCACCAAACAACACAACAAGATGACATTTAATAATAGTAACAATAATTTAAGCTCCTTATTATGTGGCCGAATCTGTGCTGGTTTGTATTGCCTCCTCCAGTTTTCACTTTGTTTTGCCTCCAGCTAGCGTCGTGACGTAACTGTGACGTTGCCGCAAAAGGGGTCTATTCGCTGACGTTTAACACCTAGTGACTAAACAAAGGGCACCAATGTGAGTGTGTACACCGATTTTTTTTTAAAAATGACACTTTTACGCGTGGCGTTTTACACCGTAAAAAGATTTTTTTGTTAAAAAAATTACACTTTTACGTGTGGCGTCTTATGCCGTAAAAAGATTTTTTTTTTTTAAAAATGACACTTTTACGCATGGCGTTTTACACATTTTTTTAAAAAAAATGACACTTTTACGCATGGCGTTTTACACATTTTTTTAAAAAAAATGACACTTTTACGCATGGCGTTTTACACATTTTTTTTTAAAAAATGACACTTTTACGCGTGGCGTTTTACACATTTTTTTAAAAAAAAATGACACTTTTACGCGTGGCATTTTACACATTTTTTTTTAAAAATGACACTTTTACGCATGGCGTTTTACACATTTTTTTTAAAAAAAATGACACTTTTACGCGTGGCGTTTTACACATTTTTTTTTTTAAATGACACTTTTACGCGTGGCGTTTTACACATTTTTTTTTTTAAATGACACTTTTACGCATGGCGTTTTACACATTTTTTTTTTTAAAAATGACACTTTTACGCATGGCGTTTTACACATTTTTTTTGAAAAAATGACACTTTTACGCGTGGCGTTTTACACATTTTTTTTTTTTAAATGACACTTTTACGCGTGGCGTTTTACACATTTTTTTTTAAAAAATCGCCTCGGGTTCATTTTTTTAGTTTCAAAAACTATCCGACCAATGAGATTGGTGCTTTTGCTCACGTGTTTGGAGCTTCTGGAGTTACAGCAAAACACAACTTGGGGGCGCTCAAACACAAAACGGTCTTGCCGAGCACACATATGCAACGGCGAAGAAGATATACGGCAAGTAGCGTCCGTAGCGTCCGTCTCTCTACACAGCCAGGAAGAAATATAAGACGAGGAAGATGCGAGGCAAGATGAATGTAGAGCTGCTATTCTCGTTGGTGCTAGAACTTAAAGAACTATATGACAAACGCGACAGGGACTACAAACATCTTGATAAATGAAAACTGATATGGAGCAAATTGGCACCATCTAATGTCAGAGAATGAATTTGCATTAGGGATGCACCGATATGACAATTTTGGCCGATACCGATAACCGATAATTCTTTATATTTGGAAAACCAATAACCGATATATCGGCCGATAAATCGAAATCCAATTTTTGAGAGCCTGATTAAAAAAAGTCTCTTCATTAAAAGCCAAGATACAAACACAATTATGATGTTTTTATTTTAATGTTGTGTAGCCGATATGACAGACTTTTGCACTTTAACTGGATTTTACTTTTTAAAGTGATTTAAATCGTATCATGTTGAACAGAGCGCATCTAAAGTGCCTCAGCTGAAGGAAATAATACATTATTTATCGGCTTTTAGATATCGGCTAAATGTTCTTGTTGGGCCGATAACGATAACATTAAAAATCATCATATATCGGCCGATACCGATAATGTGGCCGATATATCGTGATTTTATTTTAAAATAAAATAAAAATAAAATTTTAAACATTTTAAAAAAAACCTAATTTGCATGTTCACTCGGCTCATCGTCAGCGAAAATCGCTTGGGTGTGCACACAAAAAACGCGTTGAAAAGCGCTGACGAATAGCACGTGCTGATATGAAGCGTGTGTGTAACTTACGTCAACGCATCAAACACAGCTTCGCGTGCATCACTGTAAAAAAAATCTGCCATTGTAGCAGCAAGCATGCAAATGTCAAATCTGGTTTATACTCTTATATTCTAACTTTCTTAAGCCTGTGAACTGTTTTGCTGCTGCAGTGTGGCCATTTCTCCTGATAAATAAAGGTTAGTCTGCTAGCTTGCATATTGAGAACGTGCATTGCATCTGCATGCGTACGTGTTTGTACAAGCATGACCATTACTCAAGCTGGCTCAGGCTTTGCTTTATTTTTTTCCCCCGTGCCCAGTGAGCAGGTCGTGCACGGTTCTCCATGGAGATGCACTTCAGACGTATACTCTTCACACGGTACGCCACATAAATCTTTTATTACTCCCACCACTGAGATTCCTCCCCGCAACTCAGAGAAATCTCTTAATTATGGCACTTAACATCGCACACGATATCTGCAGCCGCGCCGCAGAGCGCATAATTCACTGCGCCGAGAGCCCAGACCTCAGAAACACTGAGTGTGAAGATGGAACGAAGACAGAATGTTTTTATATCCGTGATGCTGCTGTGTGAGGAAAATCACAAAGACGGCCTTAAGCAAAGCGTTTCCGTGCCACAAACGGACAAAATAAAGTGAGTGACAATTTCAAGAGCTTCTCAGGTGTTAACATTCAACCCGGCATCAATGTATATGGCTATTTTTCAAAACAGAACATCAAGCTCAGCATCTGAACTCAATAAGAGCTGTTATATCATGCTGCTGAAACTCACACTCAAAAATTCAGGATAGCTCAGCTCAATCTCACTTTTAGACGAATTCAATGGAAACATGCGCCCTGTTTTCTTTCAGCGTTTCTCTTTAGGGCACGATTCTTCAGCCATATTCAGTAATTATTTATACACACACTCACACACAAATGCAGAAGCTGTAAAGAAACAAGTATTGTCAACATTACACGTTTCGTTTTCCAATATTAATAATAGATACGCCATAGTTCACAGCCATTTGTGACTGACTGACAGCATCTTGCTATTAACTCTTTCCCCGCCAGATTTTTTTCTTTTTAAAGTTGCCATCTTCACAAAATATTCATGGCCCCATTTTTGAACATGCGATACATCAAAATAAAGAACAGACCGTCTGCTTTTAAACAAAAAGAAAAAGTTTTATTCTAGCTTAATGCATTCTCTTTTTATCAGCACTTGAATGTGGGAAAGTTTCCAAAAAAAGCAAGATTTTGAGCAAAAAGCCAAAACTTCATACAATGTGAAAATCGCTGGGTTACACACATTGGGTCAATATGTTGGGTTATTTTTAACTCAAATGGAGTTTAACTCAAAGCATTGGGTTTAAAATAACCCACAGTTGGGAAGGTGCTACTGTACACCACCCCATAGTTGGGTTACTCGCTGGGTTATTTTTAACCCAACACTTTTAAGTGAGTACACTCTAAAAATGCTTGGTTGTTTTAACCCATATTTAGGTCAAATATGGACAAACCCAGCCATTTGTATTATATTTTTAACCCTGAGTTTGTCAATTGGGTTAAAACAACTCAGCATTTTATTAGTGTACTAAAGTTCATTTGCATATTCATAGAACTGAGATGGCTAAATGAGGCAAGGGTGCACTCTAAAAAATGCTGGGTTGTTTTAACCCAATTTTGGGTCAAATATGGACAAACCCGAAATGTTGGGTTAAAAATGTAATGTAAAAATTTAACCCAACGGCTGGGTTAGTCCATATTTGACCCAAAGTTGGGTTAAAAGAACCCAGCATTTTTTAGAGTGTGTCGACTCGAGTTACATTTAAGCTATTTTAAGGCATGAAGACATTTTTTCAAGGAAAAAAATTAAAATGTATTATTTTGGTGATCAAAGATGGGTTTTAAGGGATAAATTGATTGAGGGGGACTTTAAAAGCATCAAACTATCAGTTACAATCAATATACAGCATGTAAACTGACAATCATACTCGGCCCCAGACGTGCTCAAATGCCCATTTGTAATATAATCCGGTCTTGAGGCCTTCACGTGTTATCTTGAACAATGAAGAGCATCACAAAACTCTCAGAAATATTTCTGCATTTAATGCAGAAATATTGTCAACCGAGCCACTGGCTGACTATTTTGGACGCCGCCAATGTGTGTAATTGAATTAATTGACTACTTAAATCAACCTAGTATTTAACAGATATGATCACTGAGACAGCTGGTCAACCATTAAAAACCATAAAGCAAATCCAAACAAATCATATGCATTTCTGAATTAATCAGCACAATTTTGACACCAAGTAGGTCTATAATCAGAGTGGGAAATTAACACTCGCCACCAGGCAAATGTGGATATTTTTACAGTGGCAGTTAATTTAGCCTCATCTGTGATGGACAACATCATGTCTTTGATAATTACCACATAGCACTGATATTTTAAGCAACATCTGTCAGAAAAATCTGTCAAACGTCATTGAAACTGAAAGCTGTCTGGTTGCTTTGTCACTGCAAATCCAAATGCACACTTGAATGGTTGCAACTGCAAAGCAGGAGAGTTGAACACTGAGACGTGCACACTGATATAGCTCACCAAAAAAAGTAAATTTCGTTTAATTTGGTTTAATTTCGTAAACATAGCAAGTAATTTTATGAACTGGAATAAAACGAAAAGAACGATGACTGGCGAAACAATTCACCCACCTATAACTAGAACTATAAGACTAAGCCAGGCAGTAACTCTTTTAAAAAAAATCCCAGTGCATTTTCTTAATAAGATCTGGATGGTGGATGGTTATAACCTTGCACTGCAAAAGGACCGAGGACACTGTAAAGCGCTCTACCTCCACCTGTCGTTCTGCCAAAGACACTGGATCCATCCAACGCGACGCGACGAATCGAGAACGCGAGCGTTATGAAGAACGAAGTCGAGAAGTCAACAAATTAGTTCTAGAATGGGGCGTTTCAATCACCTTAGTCCATTATAACAGTATTTCCAGTGTTCGTCGCGTTGAAGCTCTCACTCAGTCTATCTGATGTGAACACTATCCAGCCACAGACACCAACAACAAACAGATTTTGTGACATAAATCAGCCGCGTTGTAAATATATGCGATGAAGTGTCACCCCTGACCGCGCGTGCCAGCGTTCTCCGTACTTTACGAGCGTTATAAAACATTATAGCGCGCATTCCTGAGAACGAATCCATCAAGTTGCATAGACAGATATAAAACGGAGAACAAGGTGGACGAACGAACGTAAATCAATCAAATTATGAAGGAAAAGATAACTGCGCGTGACAAATTAATTAACGCGGGGACAAAATAACGATGTGAAAGTCCGTACCTCACAAAACTACATGAGATAATTTTCTAAACATGTTCTAATGGTCGCTGTAAACGAAATGAACTGGTATTTCAGAAAATCTGAGCATACGCTGCATTGACGATCTCCTCAAAAGATGACCGTTAAACTGAACCGCAGAACCCGCGAATTTACCACACACGTCATGTGTCAAGCATAAATCAGGGATCAACGGTAAACGCGCGTTTATTCTCCTCACAAACTCTCCACGTTGAAAAGGCAGAACACAATTGTCTTCTTTCATCCAGTGTCCATCCACGAAACACCCAACATCACCAGATTTCCCCCCGAGTCTGGACTGATGATGCAAAGAGATGTGCCCAAGTTGTGCCCGCTGTTTGACCGCCCACTGAAATGTTTAAATGTTGATATCTTTACCTTGACAGCCGCAGAGCAGCAATCCGAGCAGACAGGTGAATTTGAGGATCATTTTCAGCAGGTGAAAGTGACAGACAGCCGCTTGTGTCGCTAGTTGAAACCTCAGTGAGCCGAATGAAAGTAGCGAATCCAGCTCTCTCTCTCTCTCTCTCTCTCTCTCTCTCTCTCTCTCTCTCTCTCTCTCTCTCTCTCTCTCTCTGTGTGTGTGTGTGTGCTGGATCTGAAATGCGAATCTCACTGCAATCTGTCACGTCTACTTCACATTTTTATTCTAAAAAAAATACAGTTTTGTAAAATGAAAAATGTGTGAAATTCAAAATTATCTAATTATGTGAATTTGAGGATTGTCGTCGTTACATTTTCAGTGGTTCATATTAGATAACATAATTCCCCCCTAAAAAGCAGTGCAACAAATAGGCCACTACTGTTGTTTGCAGTGTTGGGTGGGAGTAATTAATTACTAAGTAATTAGTTAATTACTTTTCCCTTGAAAATGTAAAGTAAGGGATTACTCTTCATTTATCTGTAATTTAATTACAGTTACTTCTATAATTGAGGTAAATACTGTGTATCCGATCTCACAGCGATTCGTAAGCATTTTATGAGGTGTCTAAATATTACGACCGCACTCGTACAAATTTGTATTAATTATTGTCAAATATGAAAAAAGTGTGAAATGTCATGAGATCAGACATAAAACAATAGTGGGTTTAACATCAAAGTGTATTGTCTGATGCTAAAAAGTATGTTTTTATAATGTAAGCTTCTCCACCTTGGTCTGTTTAAGGATAATTCATGACATTTTATAGTATTTATTTGAAAGAATTAAAACAGATTCATGTCTATCCTTGTATTATTCAGCTGGTTGAGATTGATATGGGATTTTGAAAGTAATTAGTAATTAAAAGTAATTAAATACTTTTTAGAGAGAGTAATTACAGTAATCTAATTACACTGTTGAATAGGTAATTAGTAACTAGTAATTCAGAGTAACTTACCCAACACTGGTTGTTTGGTTCACAAAGTTCTTCTTTTACCAAATTATTTTGTTCTGCATAAGTCATAGGTCTGGAACAACGTGAGGGTGATGAAATGGGGTAAATGAGGTTAAAAAAAAATCTGATTTATCCCTTTCAGCTCCGCCCCCTAAATTATAAACAGCTGATCGGTCACTTGCTCACACATTTACTGTTTCCTACCTGGTGAACAGCACATAGTGCACTATATAGGGGACAGGGAACGCTTCAGACAGTGTAAATATGCTTTCCAGCTCCGGTCCAGAGCGGATCATGTGATCGAGTCCCGCAGACCAGAAAACACATCGCACAAGTTTGAGTTGTGCAGAATGCTGTATTTTAAAGCGATATTGAGGAGATATGGAGGAAACTGCGGGTTTATAACGGCTCTGAGCTGTGATATAAACCAAACGCTATTGGCTATTTTTAAAAAAGGGGCGGAGCCGATCGATATGCCCCGGCCTCTTCCTCTTTCAGTGGAAATTACGTAAACACACTGAATAATGCTGCGCGTTTCAAGGCACTTAACATGAATTGAAGTTAAATAGATCATTGCAAACAGGCGCTGCATAGACCGCAAAAAAAATTAAAAAAATTAATTTAATTCTTCTTAAATCATAGCCTATACAACAGCGTTGTGTAAGAACAAATAATTATACTGAAAACCTTCCTCTCAGATGAAGCTCTCAAATATCATTAGCTATGCTTCAACTTGGTCATCATGAAAGTGAAGCTACGCTGATATTTTCTCCTCTATTGCTTCTTATATCTGAGTGAAACTAATGTGGGCGGGGCTTTATTGAGTCTGTGTGGAATTGATTGGATCTAATGTGAGTGACAGGTTACAGCCCCGCCCTCATCATCAGAGAAGAGAAGAGCCTTATTTTGCTCTCCTCACTTACAGAAATGAACTATAGTGTCCTGCACACACTAGTAAAACAAATGTCTAAATCATTGTTGGTTTGACACTGATTTAAAATAAAACTTGTGTATGAAATTCTATATCTGAGGTAAAATAGGAAATGGCTCCTCAGCCAATAAAATTATGAAACAGGAAAAATATACACACAAATGTATCAAATCATTGTTTTGACCAATTGAAATGAATAATCAAGTGCAATATTCAAAATGTGTGACAACTTGCCCCACCTTGATGTTTATGTAAAAATACCGGTGTCCTTTATTTCAAAAGTAAGCGAAAGTGGATGTATGATATAATTTTGATTGTTGAGGATTAACTTTTTGTGCCTACATGTTATTATTTTTTTTATTTTTTGGTATTTTTGGTATAAGAGAAACCATATAATTGTGTCATCTTTGGACAGTGTTTTTGTTGTGAAAGGGGTTAGGCAAAATAAGTCTTGACTTCAGCCTAAACCCCTTCGGTCAGGTATTTATTAGCATCAAAAAAAAAAAAAAATCCTAATGTTTTTATTTTTCTGATGTATTTCAATCATCTTTTCTTTTTTATGTATTTTTTGTTTTGTTTGTTTTTTTGCATTACATATGATCTATGACATATGATCTCAAAATGACTGACCGGAGATATAAATAAATACAATACAATACAAAAAAAGTCTAATTGTCTCGCTTCTTCCTCATTATTCCGCCCAGATGACATGGTGTCTTTATTTAGTATGCTGTGAATGTGAGTGTAATTTGTGGTAAGGTGAGAGAGATGACAAATAATTACGCACAGTTCAGCTCTCTGTGGATGAAACTAGATATCAAAGAATGTTTTGGAGAAATAAATCAAAAAAGCGGCAAGGCTCAGTAGGTCGCATTCAAATGAGCAACAAATCATCTCCTCCCAGTCACAGCGGCTGAAATTAGTATTATTGCATATTAATAATGGAGTCTCGATCAGCATGATTATGTGTATGGACATCACCCTGCGCTCTTGCTGGAATGCCTTTATCATAAATAATAACATAATACGGTAGCAGAATGGAAATGGCTGTAATAACAGAAAAACACAAGCAAGCTGTTATTACTGTATATTATTCTGCTGTGTTTCAATCGCACAGACTATTTCTGGTGTGTGAACTCATGAGAGAAAACACCTTTTATTGTTCCTTTCTCATATTGACCTGTAATTCATGTATTTTCTTAATATATTGATATAAATATGACTTACTGTAAATGCTCTCTTATCAATGAATAAGCCAATACTAAAAGTCTCTATGATGTAAAATATAAGTGTTTATTTAATGGATTGCTATAACAGATTCATTCATATTTTTGTTATTTCTTGTAAATTAATCTAAATATTTTGAAAGCTTATGACAGACTGTAAAAACTGTGTGTGTATATATATATATATATTTACACTCTAAACAATGCTGTCGATGTGTACGATAAAAAGACACACCCACAAAATGTATTTTAACAGCAATAAACTTATAATAAAGTTATAAAACATGCAGGTTTATACTGGCAACACTGTTGGGTCACCATTGTGCTGAAGAGTAGAGCCAGTGCTTCTAAACATTGACGATACGCTGGATGTTGCTTTATTTAAAAGGCACTGACTGTGTAATTGCTGATTCGGTGGAAATCTCTTTATTTACAAAAGTTATTGTGGTTTCTAATTAAATAAGTTCACAATAATACTTTGCTCAAATTATTAATGCATTATAAATTTTAGTTGATTCTTTAGTTGATAAGTTTAAGTTGATTCTTTTTAATTGTTTTAATATATATATATATATATATAAAGAAACCGATCTGAAAATGAGAAACAGCAAGACCAGAAAAAGCTAAATGTTGTTAAATAAAGCTTAAAAGTTTAAAACCGAAATGAAAAATATCAATCTTATGATGTTTCAAACCCAAAATGGCTTCTTTCTTTGAACACAATAAAGGAAATATTCTGAACTGAAGACAATTTTCCATGTTGTTTTCATGCAGTAATTATGAATCTGCACTGAGGCTCTAACAATAAGGCAAAGCACCATATAAATGTATTCAATTTTTTGTCAGTGCAATTTCTTTAAATAATTGTCATTTTGAGATTTACTTGTTAGCTTGGATTTCACACTTGAGAAAAATGCATTTAAAAGTCAATATTATATATATACTGTATATATATATATATATATATATATATATATATATATATATATGAAGAGTTGAGATGCAAAAGCCTCTAAATGCCATTTGAAATTTTCTTCTAAAATGACCATTTTTATCAAGCTTGTATATTTAAGTTCAGTAATTTCACTTAAATGACAATTAATAGGTAATCTTCATTGCCATTTAAGTGAAATCACTGAACTTAAATATACAAGCTTGATAAAAATGATTATTTTAGAAGAAAATTTCAAACGGCACTTAGAGGCTTTTGCATCTGAACTCTACATATATATATATATATATATATATATATATATATATATATATATATATATATATATATATATATATATATATATATATATAATTAGTTATTATTATGCCAATTAAATGTAAATGTGATTATGCAGACATAATTTGTCTTGCTGAGGTTCATTTTATAGAGGACTTATAACTTATTACATTTGTATAATTGCATCAAATAAGCTTTGAAATTGACAAACAAAAATAATCTCTGATATTGAACTTGATTTATCTTTGTTTTTTCACGTTTTTTCAGCTCTTCTCTCACACAGCTAAATACTGTACTTGGTAAAGTACACTATTTTTTTTTTTTTTAAACGCTATCATTGAAAAAATGGCAGAAATAAGTGAAGAAAACCCATAAAATATTTTTTAAATAAAATAATTTTTATCATGTATTTCTAGTGCGTCACAAGTGTAGAACAATACAATCTAAACATAAAAAATCAAGATCCATCCTCTAACATCAAGAACTATCCTCTAACATCAGGCCCCATTAAGTTTTTTTTTTTCTTTTTCAAATATAACATTTAATGCAGTGTGTTGTAAAACTGTTTGTGAATGTGAAAGGTCTGAAAAGTTTCAATGATCAAAATGCAGATAATGTTTTTATCTCCCAAAAGAAAGAAGTGATTCTCTGACCTGAAACGAGTCGTCAGTCTCACTTCCTGCTGAACCTGCTAACTAATTTGCATAATGCCAGCCTCTGGTCTTGATTGCCCCACCCCCAAACTCAAACTCTCTAGTTGTAGAAGAGTTTGGATCATGTTGTTCATGTCGAAAAGACTGTTTTCAAATCCACTTTGATCACTCTAAAAAATGCTGGGTTGTTTTAAACCAATTTTGGGTCAAATATGGACAGACTCAAACATTGGGTTAAAAATGTCATGTAAAAATGTATATATCCATATTTGACCCAAAATTGATTTAAAACTACCCAGCATTTTGAGGACTCGACCTGGAGTTAATACCGAAATACGATGCAATTGTTACCGTTAAGAGCTGAGATTCAGATATGCAAATGAGCTTTCCAGCACACAAACCAATCACAACAGACTGGGCCATCTGACCAATCAGAGCAGAGTTGGCTTATGGAAAGGAGGGGCTTATAAAGACATAATGAATAATATAAAGAAATGAATGAAGCGTTTCAGACTCTTTAAGAAATGAGGTTAGCAATGAGAAAATTAAAGTGTTTTTTGACCTTGCATAGGAGACTTCAAAATAAAATTGGGGACCTTTCAAACAGCCAGTAAAGAAACTCCTAAAGGTGTGGACTGAGATAAGCAAAGTGCATTTGTGCATGTTAATGCATTCAAGCTAAAACATCTTTTTATGTATTCCTGCAACAGTGAAACAGGAGTTAAGCGGGACAACCGGACGTGACAGACACTCAGGGAAAGCTCTGGATCAAATATGAAGCATCGTAAACAGATCTGAAAGCACACTGTTCTCAATAGCCGACAGAGGAGTGTGTGTACCTGATGGGAATGAATACACAATGTCATTCTCCTTCACTAAATGAACTGTGGGAATATTCTCCTTCAGCACAGGACGATTGGCACATGAATCCTAAAGTACAACAGATGCTGGTCTATCAATTATAGGCAGCTGTCCAATCAAATCTGAGTCTGTCTCCATCTGCTCACGATCACACTCGATTGTCAGAGCATTTCTCCACGAGAACTGCTTCTCATTAATAAGGAGGACTGCATGAACATATTTTGTTGACATCCTCCATGTTTTGAGTTATATATTACTGTCAGATGTCCATCAGATCGGTTGTTATTATATTACCTCAGTTAAAAATGATATTATGTTATGTTTCATGGATCAGATGATGATAAATGTTTGATAAAAGATGATAAAAGAAGGTTGAGATCTAAATGCAGCTTTCGGGCAATCACGTAGTTCAATGTACAGACGGCAGGTCAAAACACACACTCTAAAACATGTTACTGCTATTTAATTAAAACAATTTTGGTAACAAAATTGCACAGATAGTTTTGAGTAGTTAAAGTGATTTCTTATGGAATAAATCATGTAAAACCACCTTAACCCTCAGGTGCTCTTCGGTCATTTTTGACCGAAAAATTTTCTGTTTTGAAATTTTTTAAATCACAGCTTCATCGGAATGTTACGAAACTTGGTGACTTTTATGTTATTAGGTATGTGAACACAAAAAAAAATTGAGGTCATGATCCGAGCATGCTAAGTGGTCGTAAAAAAAATAGTCACACTTGTGCTCTTCGGTCAAAAATGACCGACCATAGGAAATGAATGGGAAATTGTAAAAAAAAAAAAAAGAAAAGAAAAAAAAAGTGAATTTTTGTTTTTTGTCAATTTTTTTTTTATTTTTTTTATAAGAAATAGTTTTTGAGATTGTTTCAACTATATATTCAAATCCACCAACAACAACAAAAAATGTGTTCATAAACAGCTGGGGAATTCACATGCCTCTCCATAGAGAGCTGTACATGCCATCTAGTGGTTACACCATGATTCTACGCTTTTTCTCTATACTGTAACCAGATGGTGCTAATTTTCTTCAAAAAAATTTTTTTCTGAAGGCCTAGACTCTATATTAAACTAAAATACTACATTAATTTTTTTTTTGAAAAAAATAATATATATATTTTTCCATAAATATTGCATAAATATTAATAAATTCAATTAAATTGTCTCAAAATACTAAATTAAAAAGAATAAATATTATAGAACACAAATAAATTGCATTGGTTTTACTAGGATGGACAAAGTTTCATTTTTAGGTGTCCGGTCACTTTTGACCGAGAAGATAACAAGTGTGACTCCGAAACAAAGAGCACCTGAGGGTTAATACAATGAATTTAATATTTTTAGTAAAATATGCTTTTTTTATTTTAAGTTGACATTCAGAAATGTGTAAATTGGAAACAGATGGAAATAACCTGTTTATATTCCACTTAACATTAATATATTACATTATTAAAAGACTGAAAGCCAATCGCACAGGATCAAACTTAATGTACTATAGCATTATATCAAAGTCTTTGCTCAACGAACAAAGCAATATATTTCAAGACATCGATACTTGAAATACAATCAATTTGACATGTCAAACATAACTGAAGATTAAACATTAACAGATGTTTCCCAAAAATCAATGTTTTTTCCTTAAAAAAATCATGTATGCCTTAAAATATGTTGAACGTAACTCGACACCCTTACCTCATTTGTGGTTCTATGATTATGCAAATGAGCCCCGCCCCTACTCACTCACTCACTTGATCTGATTGGTTACAAGGTGGTTTGTGGCGTCAGAAACACCAGTGATTTCAAAGCGTGTTTTTGAGACTGTCTTTGGTTCACTGCAGTTTTAAGGAGGAAATACTCGACTTATGAACTTACACATGGTTTAAGTGTATTAAAAACACCACATACACACATAAACAACATTAAAAGCTGGATTTACACCACAGGGGGACTTTAAAAAGTGCACTTTGTAATTATGTCAAATTAGAACATTTATTTTAAAGAACATTTTAAATCATTGTTTTAATAATCTTTTGTTAATGTGTTAACTAATGACATGCATGCAAAGTACTTGATTAGATGTGTTATTAATAAATTCGATACCTTTATGTTAAATGTAATTAATTGCAATTCATTCATTACAAATAAACACATGCAGGTTTCAATAGAAATGACATGTTTTTGTTAAGGCAGTAGTTCAACCATATTTCAAAGAAAATTATGAAATTATAAATATGTACTGCACTCCTACTCATGTGATTAACAAATGCACTTCACGGTTCAGCTAATTGCATTTAATATAAATGTGAACAATAATCTGTTTGCAATTAACCTGCAATCAAGTGCTTGAAACCATTGCATTCAGGAGTGTATGATTACAATAATAAAAAAGTGTAATTATTTTAAAAACTTGTTTTGCATTGGGGAAAAGTCACAACATGAGGATGAGTACTGATGACAGAACGTCCATTTTGGGGTGAAATGTCCATATCAGATGGGTTCTGTTTCTATATTTCATGGTTGTAGTGATCATGTCGGTCGATGAAAGGCACATTATTTAACATTGGGTCAGGCGGCTGGCAGCGATGGGACAGAATCAAAGTCCTGGATCTATTTCTGACACCTTCAGAAAGTGTACATATGAAAAAGCAACTTCAAAAACTTGCAAGCATCAAATCTAATAAAACAGAGCAAATTCTGATTGAATGAGCATTTGACGCGGATTTACAAACATTTGGCATGTGTCACTTTAGGTTGCTTACGTGACGCATAACTTGGCAGACAAAATGTTTAATATTAGTTTCAATACATTTATTATTGACAGCTGACATGATCATTTTATTAAAACATCAACATCTGTTTACAGCACATGTATACATATAAAGCCTGTTATTACTCTAATTATAAGCATAATCACATTAGCATAGTCACAGTATTCGGTTTACACGAGCTCATCTCATCGCAGTGCTGCCTTAATCACATTATAAGGGCGTGTGTGAACGCAGTCAGTGTGTGTGTGTCCACTGAGACTCGTCGAGGCCAAACGCGTGTGTACATGAGCCCTGGGAACATCGGAGATGCATGAGGACATCTGAGCAGATCCAGACGAGGACAAACTGCAGAATCAACCGGTCAGGGATGCCCGAATGTGCTGAATATTCGACTTAAAATAAAATAGTTTCCACAAATAAATGGCATAACTGAAGCAGCACAACTATTTTCAACATTGATAATGATGAGAAATGTGTCTTGAGCATCAGATCCTCATATTAGAGTGATTTCTGAAGGGTCATGTGACACTGAAGACTGGAGTAATGATCCTGAAAATTCAGCTTTGATCACAGGATATAAATGACACTTTACTGTATATTCACACAGACAACAGCTGTTTTAAATTGTAATAATATTTCACTATTTTCTGACTCTGTTTAGTGGAGTGACTCGGCTCAGTGAAGTGACTCGGCTCAGTGAAGTGACTCCATTCGGTGGAGTGATTCAGTTCAGTGGAGTGACTCGGTTCCGTGGAGTGACTCAGTTCAGTGGAGTGACTCGGTTCAGTGAAGTGATTCAGTTCAGTGGAGTGACTCGGTTCAGTGGAGTGATTCAGTTCAGTGGAGTGACTCGGTTCAGTGGAGTGACTCAGTTCAGTGGAGTGACTCGGTTCAGTGGAGTGACTCGGGTCAGTGGAGTGATTCGCTTCAGTGGAGTGACTCAGTTCAGTGGAGTGACTCAGTTCAGTGGAGTGACTCTCTTCAGTGGAGTGACTTGGTTCAGTGGAGTGACTCAGTTCAGTGGAGTGACTCGGTTCAGTGTAGTTACTCAGCTCACTGTAGTGACTCAGTTCAGTGTAGTGACTCGGTTCAGTGAAGTGGCTCGGTTCAGTGAAGTGACTCGGTTCAGTGGAGTGAATCGGTTCAGTGTAGTTACTCAGCTCACTGTAGTGACTCAGTTCAGTGTAGTGACTCGGTTCAGTGAAGTGGCTCGGTTCAGTGAAGTGACTCGCTTCAGTGGAGTGACTCGGTTCAGTGGAGTGACTCGGTTCAGTGTAGTGACTCAGTTCAGTGTAGTGACTCAGTTCAGTGGAGTGACTCGGTTCAGTGGAGTGACTCAGTTCAGTGGAGTGACTTGGAATAATTCTTTTAAAAAATGCTGTGATGTATATATATATATATATATATGAAATATATGAAGCTCAAGTTGCTCTTGATACCAAGAGGATCATGAAAACTTCTCTTACATACTGTACATGATTGAAAAATTGCTAAATACATAAAGAAAGCTCAAGTTGCATGCATATTTAAGTCTCCATCAAACCGCACATCACCCAGAGGATCATGATTACAGCATGATTGAAAAATTGCTAAATGCATAAATGTAAATATATGAAGCTCAAGTTGCATGCACATATAAGCATGTCAGAATCCGAACGCGGTGGTATGAAAACGTCTCCCACAGTAAATACGTGATTGAAACTTCCTCTACAGAAGCTCCTGAGGGATAAAACCCAGAAGGTGGACAGATATCACACTGACACAATTAAACTCAGGGGCTCAGATGTCATTATAGAGAAGCAGATCTCATCCAGCATCTCTGTGACCTTCACTGTCTGTTCGGCCCGTTGCTTAACGTCTGAATCTGACCTTTCCCAGCCGGCTCTCTGTCTCTTATCTTTTATATTACGTGATAAAAACCAGGCTGTTTTTTTGCTCTTCCTCTCTGTCTGAACGGAGAGAAGGCTGGCGTTGCGGTATCAGCAGAGAGAGAAGAGTCAGGTGATAGATGATGTGTTCCTCATTGACAGTGATGGAGCTTAATGTCAGTGCGGCCCCATTGTGAGCGTGATAAAGGGCCGACTCATTGTGTGATGATTAGCACGTATATCCTTCTCCGTCTGCCTCTGTTTCTCGTGTTGAGAAAGCCTTCAAAAAACCTGACATTTTGACGTGCAACTCCATATAATGGACTTCAATGGGAACCAAACGGTTCAAGGTCCAAAAGACAGTTTCAGTGTAAACTGCAAACTGTTCAAAGGTCTTTAAACGATTCCAGAGGATGAATAAGGGTCTTATCAAGCGAAACGATCGCTCATTTAATAAATAAATAACAAAGTTTAAGTTTTATAAGCTCAAATGCTCGCCTTGCTCTGTTCTGTGATGCGCGTTTGTGACTCTCCTGTTCGAACTCGTTCATCAAAATGAGCGAATCTTTTTTCGAGTCATGACTCGAAGGGTCCTTGATAAGACCCTCATTCATCGTCTGGAATCGTTTAAAGCCCTTTGAACAGTTTGCACTGAAACTCTCATTTGGACCTTGAACCGTTTGGTTCCCATTGAAGTCCATTATATGTCCAAGAGCGCAAATAGTGTTTATTTGCTGATGTCTATTATAGGCGCTGCTCACGATTTGAAGAAAATGCTAAAGATCCATAGGTACTTTCCTGTTATCTGGACCCGACGATGGCCTACCCCATAACCCCGCCCCTAAACCACCCGTCACTGGGGTTAAGACCAATCAGGGATGACTATAGTTCCGAAATGGTATATGGTGGGGTCCGAATAACAGGAAAGTACCGATCCGATCCATAAGTTATATAAGAGCTTATAGGAATGATATTTGTCGTGTGCTCAAAAATATCAAGACAGGCTATACAAATGCTGGTTTATAGCCAAGAAAATGATCTGAACATAAGGAGCATTTGAACAGGCTGTTATTATTATTAATAAGTAGAAATGCCACTGGAGTAACACATCTTTATAGTGGTAGAGGAATCTCCCGGTGGATTAAAGGGGACATATCATGCAAAATCCACTTTTTTAGCCCTTAAATGCATTTTGTTGAATATTTGGACTGTTTATAAGTACACAAAAGATGAAATTATTCTCTTCAGGTGCTTCGTTTATATCTTTATATTCTGTTTTGGTCATATTTTTCAACCTGTTCAGATTTTTCTGTTTTCTATGACGTTTTTTGAACTACAACATCACCGTATTTGCAGCGAAACTGCCAAATAAGGACATCGACTACCGGCCCAACACTTCCAGCAATCCGCCATTATTATTTCTCGCTCCGATTTTGTAGTCCGAGCTCAATGATGCAGAAGTTACGAGAGGGCAAGTCAAAATGTTCGGTTGTTGGATGTACGTTAGTGACCTGAAGCACTTCAACAACCTCCGCCAGTAACGTTACACAGAAGGGTTTGCCGATCGACTTCGTCTGAATGAGAGGTAACGTTAAATTCCTTCTATCTTTGGAGACGACGAACAGAGCGTTTCGATATAAGCTGTAAATATCGTTAATAAAAATAAAGTACTTTACTTTCTTAAAACACATGGTGGTCATGGTTTAGCAGTAGCTTTGTCTTTCTTTGTTTTTGTTTTGAAGTAACGTTACACGTCTGCAGTATTATTGTTCTCGAGTTTCATCAATGGTCATTTAGCTGCTTTTCTAAACGTATCATATTGTCAATACAGATTGTTTGTGGTAAGATTAGACCGTAGTCATTTATCTTGTCAGTGTGCTTGTTTTAACAAGAGAAATAGTCGACTTTCACTAATAACACAAAACAGTTAACTCACATACCAATACATCCATATGAAGGTTGTTGGTTCGTCGTCGTCTTCATCAACTCGCTCGCTCTGGCTCAAATATGTAAGGCTTGATGGACAAGTCTTCTGTTGTTGACATTTTATTAACGTGTGACTACCAAAAGAACAAATTGTCTGCACACTTGAGTCCTTCAAGCCAAATTTAATGCCAAGCTTTCGGTGATACAACCATCCTCAGGGCATACACAAACAAAATGTTACCTTCCATTTGACTATGTTCAACTAGGACAATCAACAGTGATAACCCACACCTGCAGAGGCTAGGTAGGGACAGTTGTAGTCCACTGGTGGGAGTTGTAGTTTTTTAAGGTGATCAACCCTAACTTCACTTAAGTGAAGAAGTGAAAAAGTGAAAAATACAAGAAACAGACGTGAATATATACAAAAAGTATACACAAATATAGGTACATATACAAATATATCCACACATTCATTCCTGCTTACAATATAAGTACATGGAGACTGCAAAAACACCAGAAACACCGTCATAAACTGCAGTATTCAAGACTTAAAAAAGGAACAAAAAATCAATACAGCTATGACTAAAGCATGACACTCATGTCAAAGTCCACATTTAAACCTTTAGGATGTAAGGCGTCCAAGGTATGGAAGTTCCCTTTGGCATAGTACTTTATCAGTATTGCCACCTCTAGGTAATTTAATCTGCTCAATTCCCTGAAAACGAAGAGAAGAAACTGAATGACCACACACTGTAAAGTGACAGACAAGTGATTAAAAATGTTCTTTGAAGGTATCGTATATAATCGTATATCTCTAATAAAACTACAATAATGGCCGAACGTTGGGAGTTGAACCGACCGTGAACTCATCGACCTGGAGAGCGGGCGGGGTGTGACGCATCTCCTTTTTATTTAAAGGGGCCGCTTTGAAACGGGTCGCTCACAGACGCACATCAGAAAGGGGCCCGTGGAGCTATAATAATGAGGAGTTCAGACCCAAGCATTGCAGTTTCGCTTTATATAGACCACAACGCTATGATTTATATGTAAAAATGAATGATTTAAAAGCACGATATGTACCCTTTAACACTTTACTTTACGGCTGTCAAGTGTTCATTTCCCTGGAAGTTCATTCAAGACGCCTGGTTTATGTCCTATAGTGGGAAAATTTCTCTTGGCGTTCTTTCATTATAACTACAGACATGCAGAAAGCCGGATATTAACTTTGAAGTGCATTGCTGTGTAGTCGCATGATATTCTCGTTTCTAGGTCCCGTTCAATATAAATCTGTGGGATTTATAATTCAATATGGAGCTTTATTTCCTTAACCTGTTTTATCCATCAAGTTGCACATTGCAAAGTCCACCAAGCAACCACAATAGAAATAGCGACGCTTGCCTTAGCACGAGGAAAAGGATTTCATGGAATTAAAGTGCTTTGGGAAATCAAAGGTGAAGTCTCAGCGTCGATAATCTAGTTGACATTGTGCGCACATACGGTCGGACCTGTCGTCTCCACTTCAGACCAACATTCGGGAGTTTAAAGGGCAGATTTATGAGCTTTATCAAACCTATATGAGCCCTACTGGAAATAACATTCACACTTTACAATTATTCAGTGTCTAAGAATAAAAGTACATAAGTCACTCAGGAAAGCATGTTCATTGAAATCATGATTGTTTCATTTTTAAAGTAATGCATTGAATTATTACTGAGAACATATGCTATATAATGACTCAACATGTCAAACATGATGTCTCCAATATTTACTGATACTATCAAAATAAAGACAGAGAAATAAGGCCAATACATCCAAGGAAGCATTTTATAATGTGCAGAATTCTCCTCCGGTGAAACCTGGAAGCACGTCAGTGTCAGACTAGCAAATTATGACTTGCCACTGATATTAAGGGGAATTTGACATGTGATATAATTAGAGGTTCAATTAGAGGTTTGCAGGGATAGAAAATAACCACCTCTTCATTCACATCACAGCTTGTGCTGTCAGCCGGTTTGACAAACGTGAAAATTACGAAGCTGGAAAAATGAAAGGAATGCTAGTGTTTTGTAAAATAAACAATGTTAACTGATATCAATAAATGGAATTGCGACTACAAAACATTTCTTTAATATTGTTTCTCCCATGCAAACAGCAAATAAAGGCCTTCAGCTGAAATTGAGGCGACACATGAAAGAAACCAATTTAAAATCAGATCCTCTACATCCGCTACAACTCTACATGGCAGCTATTGATTCATTTGTGTCTGTTTTTATTTCTCCACGTGAATTTGATGAGAAACGTCCAGGCTATAGATTCCTCAGTCGTGCATCTGCTTCATGAACTTGTTCTCCAGTCTCGCAGTGAGCATCGGGAATACGATACGGACGTCTGACCTGTGGCTATATCTCAGGCGATGAAGAAAACGTGTTGTGATATTGATCGGCGAGCTTTCCTCAGTGCTGGAGAACAACTGATGCCGTTCGCCATGACAAACATTATTATTAATGCACAATCAGTCCTTCCAGAACAATGAGTTTTTGTGATTGTTGCGGGCAAAAATCCTTGATTATGCGGCCTGGTTTCTTTAAAAAAAAAAGCGGGACGCAATTGTATGCAACGAAATTGCAGGAACTTGCAAAAACTGAGGTTTGATGAAAAAGAAAAACAGTGATTCTCATTAGGCTCATACATTAAAGGCACACCATGCAGGATTTCTGTTTTTGTCAAACAGCGCCCCCTAGAGTCGCTGTGGAGTACTCGTATTTAAAGGGGTGATGAACTGAGAAATCACATTTTCCTTGAGCTTTTAAAATCAAAGAGGTCATCATATTATAAGAATATCCTGTAAGTTTCAGAACTGAAAACGTCCTTATGAGTCCAATAAAAGCTTTTACTGACACCAGCCTCAGCAAACGACTCGTTTTTCAAAGTGCAAAGAGGATAAAACCCCAAACCCCATTCAAAACAATTTCCGATAATGAGTCGAAACTCATTATAATATGCAAAACTGTTATCCACTCACAGCAGTGGGCGTTTACTTCCAAGTCTTCAGTGCGAGACGCCCATAAAAACACGTTTTTCAGCAACACTCTCAGAAAAAAAAGGTACAAAAGCTGTCACTGGGGCTGTACCTTTTCAAAAGGTACACTTTTGTACCCAAAGGCTGCATATTGGTACCTTAGTGGTACATATTAGCACCTAAAATGGACATATTAACACCTAAAATATGCCTTTTAACACCTAAAATATATTAGTACCTCAAATGTACATATTACCACAAAAAATGGACATATTAGCTCATGAAATTGACATATTAGCTCCTGAAATGGACATATTACCACCTAATATGTACATATTAGCAGCTAAAATGTACATATTAACACTTAAATGTACATATTAACACTTAACATGTTCATATTAACATTTAAAATGTACATATTAGCACCCAAAATATACATATTAACACTTAAAATTTATAAGTACCTCACATGTAAAATGGACATATTAGCAGCTAAAATGTACATATTAACGCTTAAAATGTTCATATTAACACTTGGAATGTACATATTAGCACCCAAAATATACATATTAACACTTAAAATATATTAGTACCTCAAATGTACATATTACCACCTAAAATGGACATATTAGCACCCAAAATGTACATATTAACACCTAAAATGTACTTATTAGCTCATGAAATGGACAAAAGTTTACCTTTTGAAAAGGTACAGCCCCAGTGACAACTTTTGTACCTTTTTGTCTGAGAATGTAAGCTCAAAACTAGGGTACAAAATAGCCTATTGCTTATTCATTCTGATGTTTTTGAATGCAAAAACCAAGCGAACGTCATAAGTTGACCTCAGACAACAATATAATAAAATTTACTAAGCCAGTTCATGGCGATTTTAACGTTACTGTCATAAATACCACTCACGCAGAGCATGGTCTATAAGTTATATTGTTATATTTTTTGCATTAAACAAGAGATCTAGCCCTAAAATCATTTTTCAAAACTAGTCAATTAAACAAGAATATCATAGACAAGAAACCCGGGCTATGAGTAACACACTTCTAGACAAAATAACCTTGAATTGGGTTACAAATTGAAAATAATTTGTGAGATGTATGATATTCCATCATGTAGCCTATAAGCAAAGTCAACAGTGATTACAAGGTGTTTGGTTTCATTTCTTCACTCATCTTCATTTCTTTGTTATCGAAGTGATGTTTTGGGCGATGGTTATAAAATTTTCACATGTTTACGTCTTTTAAATGCTAAATTGCTGGTCATACTGTATACAAATCACTCAATGCTCATTGCAACAGCACATTAACGCACTAAAACAACACAAAATAACAATTTCTTGATATCTGTTGCCACTTTTAGCCGTGCAGCTTAACGTTATTGCTCATTGCGTCAGGGTTTTCCAGGCATTATAAAGCACTCGTGAAACAAAACCAGCACCCTGAATCCTGCTTTTGAGATCATTGAGCGGGCGTTTGTTTCCCCTGTCGGGCTGTTTCTGAACGCTCTTCGACTATCAGCAGTGCGTCTGCATGTGATCTGTGAGTGTGTGGGACTCTTGCGTCTTTAATGACAGTGGGAAGCCCATCCGAAGTAAAGAGACCTGTCAGGCCTGAGGCGGATCTCTTACTACAAACAACACAGATCTCCAAAACACCATGTGCCATCACAGCTCCTCTGCATGCAATTACAATACACAAAGCATGAGGGGAATTTGATGAAAACCGCCAAGTTTCATATTTCAACCTTAAATCTGAAGAAAAAGTAAGAAACAGTATTTTGCTCGAAGAAAAACAAAGTTTCTCGTGGGAACGCAAAACATTTCAGAGAGAACGCAAATCATTTTTCCTCCCTTCTCACACTTTTTGTCCCTTTAGGGGCTCCATATATATTTGTAAATTACATAAACTGACAAAAACAAACAAAGACGAAAGATTTTCAATGAACTCGCACATGAAATGAAATTATCAAAGATTATAGCTACAGTTTTACTACTTTTTTATATGAGTGTTAACATGTTTTTCCAGCATTTCTCAGCAACACTCTCAGGAAAAAAGGTACAAAAGCTGTCACTGGGGCTGTACCTTTTCAAAAGGTACACTTTTGTACCCAAAGGCTGCATATTGGTACCTTAGTGGTACATATTAGCACCTAAAATGGACATATTAACACTTAAAAAGGGCATATTAACTCATGAAATTGACATATTAGCACCTAAAATATACATATTAGCACCTAAAATATACATATTAACACTTAAAATATATTAGTACCTCAAATGTACATTACCACCTAAAATGGACATATTAGCTCATGAAATTGACATATTAGCTCCTGAAATAGACATATTACCACCTAAAATGTACATATTAACACTTAAAATGTTCATATTAACACTTAAAATGTACACATTAGCACCCAAAATGTACATATTAACACCTAAAATGTACTTATTAGCTCATGAAATGGACAAAAGTTTACCTTTTGAAAAGGTATATTTCAACCTTAAATCTGAAGAAAAAGTAAGAAACACTTTCTTTTCTCGTGGGAACGCAAAACATTTCAGAGAGAACGCAAATCATTTTTCCTCCCTTCTCACACTTTTTGTCCCTTTAGGGGCTCCATATATATTTGTAAATTACATAAACTGACAAAAACAAACAAAGACGAAAGATTTTCAATGAACTCACACATGAAATGAAATTATCAAAGATTATAGCTACAGTTTTACTACTTTTTTATATGAGTGTTAAGATGTTTTTCCAGCGTTTTTCAGCAACACTCTCAGAAAAAAAGGTACAAAAGCTGTCACTGGGGCTGTACCTTTTCAAAAGGTACACTTTTGTACCCAAAGGCTGCATATTGGGACCTTAGTGGTACATATTAGCACCTAAAATGGACATATTAACACTTAAAAAGGACATATTAGCTCATGAAATTGACATATTAGCACCTAAAATATACATATTAACACTTAAAATATATTAGTACCTCAAATGTACATTACCACCTAAACTGGACATATTAGCTCATGAAATTGAAATATTAGCACCTAAAATATACATATTAACACTTAAAATATATTAGTACCTCAAATGTACATTACCACCTAAAATGGACATATTAACACTTAAAATGTTCATATTAACACTGAAAATGTACACATTAGCACCCAAAATGTACATATTAACACCTAAAATGTACTTATTAGCTCATGAAATGGACAAAAGTTTACCTTTTGAAAAGGTATATTTCAACCTTAAATCTGAAGAAAAAGTAAGAAACACTTTCTTTTCTCGTGGGAACGCAAAACATTTCAGAGAGAACGCAAACGCATTGACAAATCATTTTTCCTCCCTTCTCATACTTCTTGTCCCTTAAGGGGCTCCATATACATTTGTAAATTACATAAACTGACAAAAGCTATAACAAAGACAAAAGATTTTCAATGAACTCACACATGAAATGAAATTATCGAAGTTTATAACTACAGTTTTACTACCTTTTTTTTTATATGAGTGTTAAGACAAAAATTAATTTTAGACACTTACACTTACTGCACTGACATTAACACACTGAAAGACGCATGGACACCAGATTCCCCATTTAACCATCCCAAATGTCAACTTAAAGGAGTAGTTCACTTTTGATAATTTACTCGCCCCCGTGTCATCCAAGATGTCCATGTCTTTCTTTCTTCAGTCGAAAAGAAATTAAGGTTTTTGATGAAAACATTCCAGGATTTTCTCCATATAATGGACTTCAATGGGAACCAAAAGACAGTTTCAGTGCAAACTGTTCAAAGGGCTTTAAACAATTCCGAACGATGAATAAGGGTCTTATCAAGCGAAACGATCGCTCGTTTAATAAATAAATAACACATTTTAAGTTTTATAAGCTCAAATGCTCGCCTTGCTCTGTTCTGTTCGTGACTCTCCTGTTCGAACTCGTTCATCAAAATGAACGAATCTTTTTCCGAGTCAACTCGTTCCTTTCGTTCGTTGAATGAACCAAATGACTCGAAAAAAGATTTGGCTAATTGTCATGTTAATGTTGCATAGTTGGATTTATATTTCAGTAATAAATGTAAAAATGGTGCATATGATTGAAACCTAATATACGTTTCAAAATCAGTCAGACGACAATGATCCAAAAATCCTAAACTCATTTGCATGTTCTCATTAAATGCGCATTACGTGGCACAAGAGGTTAAATGCATCACATGACAACAGGTTAGAGGTCGATAATACGCATTATGACTGACATATTCAGATGCGAGTGGACGAGGACAGAGACATCTTAAAGAGATTCATTTCTGCTCACTGGACCCACTCTCTGTCTGCTTTCATATTTCAAGATTATGATTAGAAATTAGCCAGCCCGTTTTAATTTCCGGGACAGAAAGACATAATTTTGTGATTTGTTTAGTTTAAATGTGTAATCTTCCTCCGATGAATAGGGCACATAATTAGGATTTCCAGCAATTTATTTTTTCTTGAAGTTATTACCAAATTAAAGAAATGAAACCACATTTGATGGGAAAAACTTCATTAATTAAAAGTGCACTCACTGTGCCAACAATACAAACTTACATCTGAGAGTAATTATGAGAGCAGATATAACGGGACAGAGCGTCGGACACTGAACCTGAAACACTGGCGTTCGTCACTGTTAACAGATTAAGCTCAATATACGTCTATTTTAATGAAAATTCTCCAAGCGGACATCTTTAGAATATTGCCTTTGAACTTCCGGTTTCGCGGTCGCTCTGTATATTTCTATGGCATCGCTGTCGAGGAGTAATTAGCTGGTAAAGTTGTAGTCAGGAGAATTGTAATGATTATCATAAGCATTGTAAAGCAGATGTCTTCACAAATGTCGACCGGGAAATTATCTACGAGCGGTTCATTCATACCTATGCAAGATCGCTGTGAAAATAAGTCAAAAAACAACGAGCGCAATGCTGAAAAGGGGCGGGGCTACATAAGGTCTATAGCAAACACAGACGATGGTAATTAACAAGATCAACCAATGATGGTAACCAGCGGCAGGTTTCCTTTAAATCCCCTCTATCGCAGAGCTTTAGCCTATGTTTACACAGAAACGATTCTGAAGAGAAAACGCAAAAGCGGCGTTGCGTTATCATTTTTTATTCTGCGTTTAGACGAACGTTCTGAGTGTGAAATCCGCGTGCTGATGGTGATGCAAAAGTCTGTGAAATTCAATGTAGTGTGCACTCCAGGCGGCTAAGAGTGCATACTCTTAGAAGAAAAGGTTCTATATAGAACCTTAAAAGGTTCGTATTTGGAACCCCTAAAAGGTTCTATACACTTTAAAAAAAGGGTTCCTCTGGGTTCTATATAGAACCCTGGGGTTCCATACTTGGCCAATAGAACCTTTTACCAAAAAAAAAATGGTTCTATACAGAACCATTTTGGAGTTCCATATATGAAGCGGGGGATGGAACCATTTCTGGTTCTAAATAGAACCTTTTCTTCCAAGAGTGTATAGTGCATACTACAACAACACCAAGCCCGCGCGCCTGCGTACAACCTTCACTAACCTTTGCGTTTTTACCCTTTACACGGGAACGTGGCGGTGGAGCGTTTTAAAGATTTCCACTCTGGAGGGTGTGGTTTCACTTTTTGCATTTTTAAGCCCCAAAAAAGCTGTCGCCATGTAAACGAAAAGCACATCCGCACAAAAGCACAAAATATTTTTACGTTTTCACCCGCAAGCGTTCTCGTGTAAACAGGGCCTTAAGTTCATCCGGTTCCCTAACTCTCTCAATTCAGATAATGTTCCTCATAGGCCTATAAAAAAAAATATTAATTGACCAGGCCAATATTATAGCTACTCGTTCTGTTGTCTGAAAAAACGGAAATGAGAATGCTTCATTTGACATTTGCCTATATTATATTAAATATAGCATTAATTTAGAGAGAAAACACATTAGGCAGACAGAACTCAAGTACAACACGATGACGCCATTAACATGCTAATTGACGTATGACGTCATCTAGCGATGTTTAGCGACTTCTAGACAAGGCGTTAGCTACTTTCCTTTGAAAAGAGTTGGCAACAGTGTCAGTTACACTAGAAACAGCCGAAGGAAAACACTGTATATATATATTTATTAAGTTTCTCTTGGGGTTTTTGGATATTTCTTCTTAAATATTTATTTTTTGGCATTTGTACCGTGTTTTTGTAACTTCCGCTCAACGGTCGGATTAACGCTGTTAACTGTCGTAGCAATCTTTGTCCAAATTAAACATTTCTTCTTGCTTCTACATTCTCCAGTGAAATGTCCTTGTAACTGTTACACTCCTAACACACACATATCTCTTTCTGGGGTAAACTGCACCAAGCGGATGAATGCGCTTACTCCATCCGCCATGTTTTTTGTTTTGAAAAGTGTCTTATTTTACCCAGAATGCATTGCAGTGTAGTCCTACTTGAGATCAGAGTCTCACGTGCTTTGTGCAACGGTCTTGTCTAAGCCATAGTCAAAGTCCATCTTTGTGAAACCGACCCCTGGGAGACAGACTAGTGGCGGGAAACTGAACGAAGGAACATTTATGACAACGAGCTGAAAAGTCCATGAACACAGTGGTGACACCAATATAGTGTTGGAGGTTTCATGCCTATATAAGCACATCTTCACTCATTTTACATTCCCTCAGTCAGAGCCAAGTGTGAAGGATGGATTTGCAGAGCAATAGCACAGCTGTATATCAAATATTGCAATCCACACAACATAATAGGAGACAGATTAGAGTTCAAAAGAGGACGGATTGTTGGTGCGGGCTCATCTGTGACCAGGACAGTCTTTGTGGCATAACAAAGGGTTTTTAATACGAAAGAGTGCCATGGTCATCCTAGGAGCGAGACACAAACTAATGGTTTAAAACTTTCCACACATGACGAAACTTTGCATATTTACACTCTAAAAATTATGGGTTGTTTTAACCCAATTTTGGGTCAAATATAGACAAACCCAAACATTGGGTTAAAAATGTCATTAAAAAATTTAACCCAATGGCTGGGTTTGTCCATTTTTGACCCAAAGTTGGGTTAAAACAACCCAGCGATTTTTAGAGTCAACACTAAATAGAGAAACCAAAAATAAAAAAAGATATCACAGAACATTTAAATTGAGAAGGAATTGTCACATGGGTAAAACAATACAATCAAAACATAAAGACTAAATATCAAAAATACATCATTTAAAAAAAAAATCAACCTGAGACAAAAAAAAAACACCTAAATCGAGGTAAATTATCCTCATTATGCTTTTTTTTTTTCAAATATGACCTTTCATGCAGTGTGTTATGAAGCTGTTTGTGAATGTAAAAGGTCTGAAAAGTTTCAAAGATCAAAATGCAGGTCTTCCAAAAGACTCTTCACATCTCCATCCTTTGGAAGTGTTTACAAAGAGAATTATATCAGAAAACAGCCAACACACAACACACACACACACACACACCACCAGTGTTTCAGGGCGGGGCAAAGTAGATGTTGTTCGTGGGCAGCCAATGAAAACCCAAGGTGGACATTATGCAAATGAGTTCACAGAAGTGGAAATCGAATGACTCGTTTAGGCTGTTCTGAGTCGATTCAGCTTTTACATTCACAAAGAGCTATTACACACTGCATGAAAGGGAATACTGGGACCATACTGGAGTTTAAATGTGTTTCAGGAGGCGATTAAAGCTCAGAGGAGCTTTGCATTGACTTAAAGGAGTAGTTCACTTAAAAAAAAACTCACCCCCATGTCATCCAAGATGTCCATGTCATTCTTTCTTCAGTGGAAAAGAAATTAAGGTTTTTGATGAAAACATTCCAGGATTTTCTCCATATAATGGACTTCAATGGGGACCAAACGGTTCAAGGTCCAAATGAGAGTTTGAGTGCAAACTGTTCAAAGGGCTTTAAACGATTCCAGACGATGAATAAGGGTCTTATCAAGCGAAACGATCGCTCATTTAATAAATAAATTACAAAGTTTAAGTTTTATAAGCTCAAATGCTCGCCTTGCTCTGTTCTGTGACGCGCATTGAACCGTTTGGTTCCCATTGAAGTCCATTATATGGAGAAAAATCCTGGAATGTTTTCATCAAAAACCTTAATTTTCTTTCTTCTTTAATAGAATGAAAAAGTTACAAACATAATAGACTTTAATTGAAAAAAAGAAACAGTAATTTTTGTTGAAGGCGACAATGATGAGGAATTTATACTCTCATGAGCCTTTTCGCTTGGTTTCATAAGCAAAGCAATGGTTGATGTGAATCTCAATATTCTGGATAACACAGACATCCTGACATCACATTAACGGAAAACGCTCGTCTCATTTTAAAGCCTGAAGCTGATCGTTCGGTTTCATTCCCCAATAAAGTTCCCCATAGCAAACTTTTAACTGAAAACTCTCATATCAGATAAACGGGTCTGACAGCGGATCTGATTAGGAGGTTTATCCACAAGGATAACATCTGACAAATACAAAGCACCACAAGACTTTCGGTTTTCGACATTAAATCTATAGTTCTACCATTTCAAATGCAAATGTTTAGCCTTGATATTTTGTCAATGGAAAACATGTAATCCAAATACTGAAGCACATGCATGTGCTCATGTGATGATGATCTTCTCCCACAAACCCCAGAACGTGGATTTTAAACTCTCTGGAATTTAGAGATAACATGAAGTCAAACAGTGATTAATTAGACATTCACAATAAGTAACAAAACACCCCGCGGGAACATTAAATACCAAACCCTATCCAGGAATAGTTCAATAAACACATTTCCTGAAGCGATACTGGCCACATTTAACCCTCTGGGGTTGTTCGGCCCAAATGGACCCGAAGAATTTAAATAATTTTTATTTAAATCACAGCTTCCTCGGAATGGTCCGAAATTTGGTGACTTTGTTGGTATTTGGTATTTGAACACCCAAAAAAATTGGGGACAGGATGTGAATAGTCTAAGTGTTAGTAAAAAAAATAGTCACACTTGGGGTGTTCGGGTCCACATGGACCCACATGGAAAAATTAATGGGAAATTGGCAAAAATGTGAAAATACTGAGTTTTTTTGTGCGTATAATCTACAAATCAGCCACGATCTTGAAAAAAAGCACACAACAGTGAAGGGTGAAGCTATAAAACAGACACATCTAGACACACACACACACACACTTTTATACACAAACACACAAGAGTATTTTTTTTGCATTTTTAAAATGCTCTGTTTGTCCACCAGATGGCATCCATCTCATTTCAAAAATTGCTTTTATGAGGCCTAGGCTTGACTCTAAAATGAAATACAGCTTAAAAAAAAAAAAAAAATATATATAAAAAAAAAATTCTATTATGTTCAATGGGGGGAAATTTTGTCATAATTATTGCATTAATACTAATTATAATTTTTTTTTTAAATGTTCTCAAAACACCAAAAAAGAAAAGAAAAAATATTATAAAAAACGAGTAAAAAAAAAACATGATTTTTTTTATTTATTTTTTAAAATATGAATCCCGCCCTTTGGGTCCATTTGGACCCGAACACCCCGAGTGTGACTCTGAAACGAACAACCCCAGAGGGTTAAACATCACATTTATTTATGCTTTCATGTCGAGACTTTGAAGCTGCACTGAAACTCACTATAAGTCACTATATGGAGAAAAACCCTGCAATGTTTTCCTCAAAAACCTTCATTTCTTTTCGACTGAAGAAAGGCAGATGTGACATGGGCATTTTAATTTTGAAGTGAACTACTCCTTTAACAAACAGAACCTTATTGTAAAATGTTACCAAAATGTTAAATCAAAATTTGAAAGTAATTGCACGGGCAAATACACTGATTTTGTGGTGAAATAAATACTACAGAAAAAAAAACAATGTAATTTACATGAAAAAGGTTAGTTCAGGCAACAATTTAAAAAAAATAAGTAAATTCTATGGTAGAACTCAATTCAATCGTGTAGAAATGAAACATTATAAAATTA
>NW_024121532.1:384643-527143 GCF_016745375.1 Pimephales promelas
TTTAGTGTCTATCTATCTATCTATCTATCTATCTATCTATCTATCTATCTATCATCTATCTATCTATCTATCTATCTATTATCTATCTATCTATCTATCATCTATCTATCTATCTATCTATCTATCTATCTATCTATCATCTATCTATCTATCTATCTATCTATCTCTATCTATCTATCTATCTATCTATATCTATCTATCTATCATCTATCTATCTATCTATCTATCTATCTATCTATCTATCTATCTATCTATCTATCATCTATCTATCTATCTATCTATCTATCATCTATCTATCTATCTATCTATCTATCTATCATCTATCTATCTATCTATCTATCTATCTATCTATCTATCTATCTATCTATCTACCTATCATCCATCTATCTATTATCCATCCGTTCGTCCATCATTCTATGTATCTATCTATCTATCTATCTATCTATCTATCTATCTATCTATCTATCTATCTATCTATCTATTCTATCTATCTATCTATCTATCTATCTATCTATCTATCTATCATCCATCTATCTATTTATCCATCCGTTCGTCCATCGTTCTATGTATCTATCTATCTATCTATCTATCTATCTATCTATCTATCTATCTATCTATCTATCTATCTATCTATCTGTCTGTCTGTCTGTCTGTCTGTCTGTCTGTCTGTCTGTCTGTCTGTCTGTCTGTCTGTCTGTCTGTCTGTCTGTCTGTCTGTCTGTCTGTCTGTCTATCTATCTATCTATCTATCTATCTATCTATCTATCTATCTATCTGTCTGTCTGTCTGTCTGTCTGTCTGTCTGTCTGTCTGTCTGTCTGTCTGTCTGTCTGTCTGTCTGTCTGTCTGTCTATCTATCTATCTATCTATCTATCTATCTATCTATCTATCTATCTATCTATCTTACCATTTTTGCATTGTGTAATATGTGCATGCATAGATAGAAAGACATTTATTGTAGTCCCGCCCACAGCAAACTCGCATTCATCCAAAATCTGCATTTCTCTCCATTAGTTATCAAATATGATCGTGTTGGATTTAAAAAAAAAAAAAAAAAACAATTCTTATTTCTTTCCTTTTGATTTTGAGGGGAAATGAAACCCTAACATGATTTTTGTACGAAAAAGAGAGAGAGACTGTTTTCTAATAATATCTATCATAGCACATTTTGTGTGGATAAACACGCAGCGTCGCATCATTAGCACCTCAAAAAAGTTCATTTGCATGTGTTTAATGTCATTAATGAGTCTGAGGCTTCCAGAACTCTCTCCGCCACCGTTTGAGGAGTTTTCCTGATTACGTGTGACAACGGCACCGCGTTTTCCCCGCAATCAGCAGTTTCCAGCAATCAAACATGTAACATAAAAGACTTGATACTGGGAAATAAACAAAGCGAAAGAGCATCAGGAACATGTGTTGTCAGACAGCTGAAGGTTGTGCATCTCAGTGACCCTCAGGCCTCGTTTACACCGTCAGGGAAATGTGAACCAATCGGGTGTGAACAGGAAAAAACGATATTTCGAGATCGGTTTCAGGCCGAAAATCTACTACACTTTGACGTAATCCATTGCTAAATTATGGCTCATCATAGACTAGTTAACCACAAAGCAAGCTAATGTCACTATCATCAGTCTGTTTTGTTGTGACAATAAAAGAAACAAGTTTCTTTTTTAAATGCATTATCATATTATTTTAGTTAAAACTCATAAATAACTACAAATAACTAACGTTAGGGAAATCTGTTAATGTTTTGTAGCGCGTTTCTGAAAAAAAAAGCAAAAAAAAAAAAAAAAAAAAATCGGCCGATATATCGGAATGTCGGATTTTAAAACCAACAAATATTTGTATCGGTATTGTAAAGTCGACACGAAATCGATCCAATGGCGGAATTCGATTATCGATACCGATTCTTAAATCTCAAGAATCGATTAGTCATCCTGTTTCTTTGAATGAATGGGACATTGTATCGCGGCTGCGCGCATCCAAAAAATCGCATTAATCTTTGTCCTTTGTTACTATTGATATGAAACAAAGTCTCAATTTTCAAATTACGTCCATTTTCTTTAGAAATTCAAAAACATAAATAGCGTTTTGTCGCTGTGGCGTGAGATCGCTCTGGAGAAGCAGCAGCGCTGATTAATAATACCAGTTACAGCCCCAAATAAACATGAACGAGCATCTGAAAGTGTGTTAAAGATAGAGTACAACTTATCCAAATCCGTATCATGTCACATTGATTCGCTCAATCAGCGTTTCAACCGTGGAAAGACGTCAGTTAATCAGCTTATAATCAATGTATCGTCATATTTACCTCAGAAAACCCACATAAACTCGTTAGTCAGCTAGAAAAAATAACTCTAGAGAGGAGCATTTTGATAAATATATACATTATAATCTTAATGTTCTTCAATATTTAATGCATATTTGAATAAATCTGGCAATTTTTCATGACGGCCACCATTTAAATGTTTAAATTTCATATAATCTTCTTATTATAAAAATAAATAAAAGTGTAATTTAAGTGTTTGTATAGCTACAAAACAGTTCATTATTATCTTCATATTAGGCTAATGAAGCCTATAGGCTACAACTAGACTCCCATAGTTTACAGCATTAGTTCAGAGATTTGATTCCCTTGAGAAAAATTGCCATTTATTGTAACTGATATCCAAAATAATCAATATTGAATAATCGAATCAAATTGTGAAACTAAAAACCTTATTACCTTTTGATTTACTTCTTTGGGAATGAGACATTATTACCAGTCACCCTGAGACTTTCAAAATGATATTAAACACTCCTTAAGGATTATCAAATTCACATTAAAACCATATTCTTGTGTGAGTTTTCAGTGTTATTGACTCAGAGAGAGAGAGAGAGAGAGAGAGAGGTGTCAAATGTTAATCTTCAAACCATTCTTTGGTCGAGTTACTCTACCAGTGTAACTGTATTTAAATAGGGAAAACGTGGAGGTGTGTGGTCGCTTCTCTGCTTGGCCCATATTGAATGAACTGGGCTAGTTAAGTGCTATCAAAGTGTCTCGCGCGCCAGAGCGATTGAGGTGTGCATCAACTCCGTATCCCTTTAATCGGATATGGGTCACAATTGAAAGAATGTGTAATGAATCAGATACACTGTTAGACCTTACCAGGTTTTTTACAGTAAAATACTGGCAACACTGTTGCCAGTAATTTACTGTAAAAATGCACTAAAACTCAAGTTAACTAAAAAATACAACTTATTAGTTTTAGTGCATTTTTACAACACTGTTGCCAGTAATTTACTGTAAAAATGCACTAAAACTCAAGTTAACTAAAAAATACAACTTATTAGTTTTAGTGCATTTTTACAACACTGTTGCCAGTAATTTACTGTAAAAATGCACTAAAACTCAAGTTAACTAAAAAATACAACTTATTAGTTTTAGTGCATTTTTACAACACTGTTGCCAGTAATTTACTGTAAAAATGCACTAAAACTCAAGTTAACTAAAAAATACAACTTATTAGTTTTAGTGCATTTTTACAACACTGTTGCCAGTAATTTACTGTAAAAATGCACTAAAACTCAAGTTAACTAAAAAATACAAACTTATTAGTTTTAGTGCATTTTTACAACACTGTTGCCAGTAATTTACTGTAAAAATGCACTAAAACTCAAGTTAACTAAAAAATACAACTTATTAGTTTTAGTGCATTTTTACAACACTGTTGCCAGTAATTTACTGTAAAAATGCACTCAAACTCAAGTTAACTAAAAAATACAACTTATTAGTTTTAGTGCACTTTTACAGTAAAAGTAAATTTTACTGTAAAAAACCTGGTAAGGTCTAACAGTGTATAGGCCACAAAGCAGAATTGGGCATCAAGACCTGCAGTGTAAACGAGGCCGTATTCATCTTTCAGCATCCGCTCTGCTAATCTTTGTGTGTGACAGCCAGAAGACCTGCGACGCCGTCTCACGGGTCGACTTTAATACATTCAGTGGCCTTGAAGGTTTCATTGGCAGCTCTACAGTTTTCCCACTCCAGCTCATTATGAGCGACACGCTTACATGCACGATCTTCCTCTGATTATACTTACAGTAATGTCTCAGGGTCAATACGAGTTCAGCTCTTCAGCATCTGTGGCATGACGGCCATTGCCACGGACAATTTAGCAACTTCGACTCATTCTTAGAGAAAGCAAGAGGCAATAAACGATAAACGCACATTGTTTTGAACGTAGAGCCACAAAACGTTTCAGTGCAGTTATAATCCAATAGTTCCTTACATCAGAAGCCCATTTAACTTTATCGAGTGTTTATAATGAGCAGATTTTTGATTTTGGGTTTTTAGTGTTGCGAGAAAGATCGTCAAAACATGCACACATTAAAACATTGTGACATTTCCTTATAAAATATCTATAATATTTATAATGAGCAAATTTTTGATTTTGAGTTTTAATGTGTGCATCAAAACATGCACACATTAAAACATCTGACAAAGCAAAGATCTTGTGACATTTCCTTATAAAATATCATAATTTAAAGCATTCATAGACCTTGTGGGCTTATTAAACATAATCTGTTTAAAATCGTGCATGCAAACTCACTCAAGGCAAATCAAAATGAATTTGTTTGCATTGATAACTGTGATTAATGATGTTTAGAAGTTGATTCATCATGCAAACAATCTTGTACACGTGCGTATCCTCTCTCTAAAAGCGTTTTGAAAGGTTCTTTGAAGAAGTTTAATAGCATTTGCAAATTAGGCAGCAGAGCTTCATTATTGCGTTGAGAAACGTAATTACCGGTGCTAATAGATGTGGTAATGGAGACGGCACAGTCAACTCTTCAACGTCTGAATGTCAGAAACTGTTATTCTATAATCAGAAATATTTTTGACGTTACGAGTGCAAACATTGATAAACAGCATCACAGTCCGTCGGCAAACATCCGCAGGAGTTTAATAACAGCAATCAAGCGTGAACATGTATCGCCTATATCAACATCAATGCACAAGTGCATGAAATATTGAATTATTTATCTCAATGCAATGCATTATTTATCCACGGCAAATGCTGAGGAACTAATTTTCAGTATTATCTCTGTTGAAATGACCTGTTAAATGAAGCACTTTGCCTTTACTCATCACTGAAGTGAAAGACTGTTAGTGTTCCTTTGGTAGCTTGTTTTCATTTGCTGTCTCTCTCTCTCTCTCTCTATTTCTCCTGACTCTCTCGCTCTCACCTCAATCTCTATACTCTATTTCGTGGTGATTTAGCGCGGTCCGCGGTGGCCCTGAATTGCTCTGAGAAGATTTGGTCCTTGATAAGCACTGAGAGTCCGTGAGAGAAGCCGGTCCGCAGATCCAGAACCTCCACGCGCCGTATAATCATTATTTTAATGTCTCTCGCTGTCCTTAATCACAGTCAGAGAGTAAAACACGGAGAGAGAGAAACAAGCAAGACAGAAGGAGAGAGGATGCTCATGTTTGTGTAATTTGGGATTTACCTTATTTATCTTTATTCATAACAGTGCCTTTTAGACAATTTCAACCTCGTGTTTCAACATATGCACATTTTTATTAAAACACAGTCAATCTGTACATATCATGTTATTATTATACTATTATTATTATTATTATAATATATTATAACACACACATATATATATATATATACATATAATAAAAACATACAATATAAAATGTTTATTTTTAATTATTTAAAAATATTAAAGATAATATATACTGTATGTTGGTATATTATATATCATTATATATGATACAAAACTTAATAGTTGTCATACTATATATATATATATATATATATAAATTATTTATTTATTTGTGTGTATTGAAATATCTATAAATATTGATTTCAATAAAAAAATATATGTGTGTGAATATATATAAGATCATATTTTAATATATTTTGTGTGCGACATGACTATGCAAAAAAATTGCATTTAGGTTTGTACTATCATGTAAAATGTTGTATTTACACCAAATAATACATATATTTATTACTGTATGTTACAGTGATATTAACTTGATATATATATATATTTCAGATGCAAAAGCCTCTAAATGCCATTTTAAATTTTCTTCAAGAATGTTAATTTTTATCAAGCTTGTATTTTTAAGTTCAGTTATTCCACTTAAATGGTAATGAAGATTACCGAATTGCCATTTAAGTGAAATTACTGAATTTAAATATATAAGCTTGATAAAAATGATTACTCTAGAAGAGAATTTCAAATGGCACTTAGAGGCTTTTGCATCTGAACTCTTCATATATATATATATATATATGTGTGTGTATATATATTATATGAGTGAGTATAACTTAAAAGACTAATTAAAAAATACAATATAAAATGTTTTTTTAATTATTAAAAAAATATTAAAGATAATATATATATGTTGGTATATTATATATCATTTATATATATATATCATATATATATATATATATATATATATACATGCAAATAACTTAGTTTTCATATATATATATTTTAATAAATATATATATATATATATATATATATATATAGGCTATATTAGTAAATTCATAATTTATTTATATTTATGTACTGAAATATCTATATAGATTTCAATATTTTTATATATATAAATACTATATATAATTACATTTTTAAATATTTTTATTATATTTTTTTGCATTTTAGTTTGTACTATCATGTAAAATGTTGCATTTACACCAAAGAAGACTACATGTATTTACTGTATGTTACAGTGATATTAACTTTATATATATATTATGTGAGTGAGTATATAACTTAAAAGACTTAAAGTTGCATTTAAAAAAAACTGTCACAATGACATTTAGCCTATCTTTCGTGACTTTACTCTGGAGTTTGCAGTATGTAAGACAGCAGCAGAAAGCTTCTTTTTCTTGCGACGCTTGTAATAAAACTGTAAACCATTGCATCTTTAAATTCCCTCCATTATGGAAGCATTAAACGAGAGCGCGGTATCTTGATGAATTTCTCCGTCACACTGGGAGTCACTGAATCCATGTGAGCTGTTAATTATTCAAACAGGTTAACCCAGCTGAGCACTTTAATCAAAGCACCGCAGATTAATCTGTGAGACTAACACACATTTTATCAGCTACTATTACATTTTATCATCCAAGAACAGCCTGTGTGATTATTAGCTCTCGCCGTGGAACGTCAAACTGTCTGCTATTTCTGTTTTCACACTAAATTAGCCTCATTAATGATAATTACTGGTACTTTCTTCCCATTTATGCCTTTCTTTGGAACGTGAGTGTGAACTTCATTAACCCGAAAACAGCAGATGTGGCTAATGAGGTGATGTCATCCGTCAGGTCTGTCAAGATGTTGTATAGATTGACTTTTACTGTGATTACTGAAGGCAGACATCTTCAGACTAAATCTCATGCAGACATTGTGCAGTGCATTCTTTAAAATAAAGGTTTCAAACGAGGGTTAAAGTGTAGATTTACACGCAAGGTCAAAAAAACACTTCAAATTACAGCATCGCTGAAGTGTCTGAAACGCTTCAATCAAGGATTCATTCTCTCTAAGCCCCGCCTCCCTGAGAGCTGCTCTGCTCTGATTGGTCAGAAAGCAAACGCTCATTATCATATATGAATCTCACCTCTTGATCACAGTCATACGAACAGTAAAAGTGTGTTCACAACGGACACGAATAGCGTGTGAGGCGCGAATGATTTCAATGTTAAGTCAATGTAAAGACGCATTACGCGCATAAAAAATTCCTGTGGCGCAATTGAGCCATAGAGCACAGCGCGGTAGACGCGAATACGTCTCGTTCGCGCGTTTGACGCGAATTCGCGCCTGCCGCCCGAGTTGACAAATCGGAACTTTGGCATCAATTCGCGCCGCGTTAACCAATCAGGAGCCTAACTGCTTGCTCATGTGGTGAAGTATCTGACGCGCGTAAATTTCACTTCAAACTTTTGTTTTTACACACTGTAAAAAAAAAATATTTTCAAGATTTGTTATCACAACATTTTTTTCTTTTGTCAAATCAACTTAAATAATTTATCTAGTTGAGATAACTTATTATTTTGCGTTTCTGATGATTAAATTAATCTCCATTGTATTAACTCACTTTTTCCAGTTCAGTCAACTTAAAATTTTAAGGCAACCAGGTTACTTAATTTTTTTAAGTTTAACCAACAATACTTTTTTACAGTGCACGCATCAATTTCGCTCTAGACGCACAAATTTATTCAAAGTGTTCAAGCATATAACTAGACGCAGTAAGCGCGAATTTGATGCGCAATTCGCGTCTAGTGTGAACGCACAGTAACGATGGCGTGGGTTTCATCATATCAATCTCAGAAAACAGCGTTTACTCGACATGCATCAATTGCATCAATTGATGCATGCATCAACGACATGCATCAACGCGAATTCGCGCCTGCCGTCCGAGCTGAAAAATCTGAACTTTAGCATCAATTCGCGCCGCGTTAACCAATCAGGAGCCTAGCTGCTTGCTCATGTGGTGAAGTATCTGACGCGTGTAAATTTCACTTCAAACTTTTGTTTTTAAACGCATAAATTTCGCTCTAGACGCGCAAATTTATTCAAAGTGTTCAAGCATATAACTAGACGCAGTAAGCGCGAATTTGATGCGCAATTCGCGTCTAGTGTGAACGCACAGTAACGATGGCGTGGGTTTCACCATATCAATCTCAGAAAACAGCGTTTACTCGACACGAACAACACGAACCGAACTCTTCCAGTCTCAGATACTCAAGTGTTTAAGGGCGGAGCTAAGAGCTCAGCCAATCATGACCAGAGGCGGGCATTATGCAAATTAGTTGATCTCACAAGAATTGAGACCGAATTACTGACGAATCGTTTCAGAATCACTTCTTTCTTTCAGGAGACAATAACTTTATTTATTTGCACTTTGATCTTTGAAACTTTTTAGAGCTTTTACATTCACTAGCCGCTTTATTACGCTGCAGGAAATGTCATATCCCCAAAAGCATAACCAATTAACTAGTTAAGTTTGCATTTTTGTAGCCTTTATCCATTTATTCTTTCCAACTATATTTCCATCACAGCTGGTTTCCTGCAAATTGTTTTGCTGTTGTGCGAACGATGATTTCAAAAACAGTTCAATTGTTCTCCGTGCTGATACAGACCTGCAACAATAATTGACCTCTGAAGAGTCTGACTCTGTGTGTGTTTCTACTTCTGCATGGTATATCTTTCCCAGCATGCATTGATTCATTAGGTAACACATGACACCCATTGATTCTGCCTCCAAGAGTGAGGTCAGAATCCTCCTAGTGGATGGTAGATGGTAAATGGGCTGCATTTATTGAGCGCTTTCACAGACCCAATGGCCACCAAAGCGCTTTACATGTTGCCTCACATTCACCCATTCACACACACATTCACACACTCACTCACACACACTTTCACACACCGACGGCAGTGTCAGTCATACAGTAACTACTATGTACATAGTGAAGATATAGTAAAGCTTGCGATTGCCTTGTCAACGAGATTAAACTTCACACCAAACCTGAACACACACACACACACACACAATAACCCGACCCCTAATACTTAAGTTACTCTAAAAAAGTAATTGATTACTAGTTACTAATTACCTCTTCAACGGTGTAATTAGATTACTGTACTAATTACTCTCTCTAAAAAGTATTTAATTACTTTTAATTACTAATTACTTTCAAAATCCCATATCAATCTCAACCAGCTGAATAATACAAGGATAGACATGAATCTGTTTTAATTCTTTCAAATAAATACTATAAAATTGCATGAATTATCCTTAAACAGACCAAGGAGAAGCTTACATTATAAAAACATACTTTTTAGCATCAGACAATACACTTTGATGTTAAACCCACTATTGTTTTATGTCTGATCTCATGACATTTCACACTTTTTTCATACATATTTGACAATAATTCATACGAATTTGTACGAGTGCCGTAATATTTAGACACCTCATAAAATGCATACGAATCGCTGTGAGATCGGATTGATCTATGCACAATATTTACCTCAATTATAGAAGTAACTGTAATTAAATTACAGATAAATGAAGAGTAATCCCTTACTTTACATTTTCAAGGGAAAAGTAATTAAATTACAGTAATTAGTTACACCCAACACTGCCCATCACATAAACACACACAATAACCCGACCCCTAAACCTACCCATCACAAAAACCTTTTGCGTTTTTACATTTTCAAAAAAACTCATTTGATTTTTAAGCTTGTGTATCTCAGTTTAGGTCCTCAGTGACACGAGTCCCCATGAGTCTTCAGGTTTAAGTCCACAGCGGGATAGAAAAACATGTCCACACACACACACACACACACACAGGAGGATTGGAAAACTTCTGCAAAACGAGGTAACTTGTCCTTGAGAACAGATTGGACTGGCCTACAAAAGTTGATAGAATCAGTGCGATTAATTTTTTTTATCATGATGAAGGATGGAAGCCCATCGAGTGTCTCGCTCCTCATCCGACACGCGAGCTGAGATCGGCCTTTAGCCGCTGAGTTATAGGACAGTCAAACTTCAAATTGTTGTGTATTTTTCAGCCGCCGGAGAGACACGAGGTTTTCTGGAATCCTGAGCCTGAACGATCACTCTTATCACACACACGAGACCCGTCAGAGATCGCACCGATTCTCCTCTCCTGAGCTTTGGGTTTTACAGAACCAGACGGTTTCCTTCGGAGAGGGTTTTGATTAGAGTTTGATCTGCTTGTTCCCGAGGGAATATCACTCAGGCGAAGAACTCCCTGCTTTCTAAAGCTGCGAGAGTAATGGAGATGTAGTCTATGGTGTCTGTGCTTATGGAAATGATTAATCAAATCTTGATTGGTTTTGTCTGTAAAAAATAAGGCTCAATGTACAATGCATTTCTTTTTTCCAGTATTGTTGCCTTTTTCGTGGACTTACAGTTTTTTACAATTGTTAACAAGCGTTTACCAAGTACTTTTTTTAAACTCTTAACACAGCACACCTACAATCTAACACAGTCTCATCCCAAGACGTCATATAACTGACGTCTTGGGGCGTATTTTGACCATACGTCAATATCCGCCTTTTTAGGGCCCCCTTAAACGTAGCTAGATGGCGATCCCGGGCTGTCATACAACTGATGCTTTACCTTTAACGTCAGTTAGGTGACGGGTTAGGTTTAGGGTTAGGTTTAGGTATGGGGTAGAGTTAGGATCCCATAACCTCATCTACCGACGTTTAAGGGGGCCCTAAAAAGGCGAATATTGACGTATGGTCAAAAGACGTCTCAAAACGTCAGTTATATGACGTCTTGGGATGAGACCGGGTTGTACAATCACACAATTAGCCAAATAGTTAAAGCCAAAACAACAAAAAAATGTTAAATAAATACAAACTCTACGTTTCAAAACGTTACAAATCTTTTTCTAAATATACTAACTAGAGCCAGACCGATATATCGGTAGACCGATATTATCGGCCGATATTAGGCATTTTCCAAACTATCGGTATCGGCAGTTATAATGGCCGATAAATGAATATTTCGAAAATAAAATAAAAACGGACGAAACGCGCTTGAACCATGTCATGAGTGTTGGAGTTGTATAGTTTGTCCACCAGAGGGCACTCTACACCGTCCCTGTCGGCAACACTCGTTGAGTTGGTCACGATACATACATTGCTTGAATAATAATTAAAAGAACATCCCCATCAGTTCTCTTAACTTAAATAAGCATGACAAAAAAATAAATAAATAAATAAAATATCGGCCGATATATCGGAATATCGGATTTTAAAACCCCAAAAATATTTGTATCAGTCTTCAAAATCCTTTATCGGTCGGGCTATAATAGTAACTCTATCAAAACACAACAAACTCAATTCAAAATCGAAACATTTACAGTTTTTTACAGTCGCTAGGACACATTTCTCAATACTTAGGTAACTTTTTCAAAACTCTTCACACAGTGAGCACAACAGAAGTATATGTGGGCTAAACTGTGGATCAATTATCATTGCTTTGGCACAAAATGCATTCAATGACTACATCTTTCAAATTACATTAATTCTTTTCTCACTTCGACACAACAACCGCCAAAACTCTGTGTTCCTATAGGCCAATTTGCATATGCTTACACACTGTTTTCAAAACGGTTAAACTTATGTTCAAAACAATAACATAATACAAAACTGAATAAGACAGCAATTTGCTACATTTCTACAGTAATATTTTAATGAAATATATTTTGCATCTTAAAATTAAATGCTATAAAAATAAGTGGACAATTGGACCAACCACAGCTGATTCTCATTGTAGATGAACATCTACACAGGTGTTACTCTTTCTATTTCATTACAAAAGGAGACAGTGCAAAAAAAATAAAAATAAAAGACATAAAATATATTGAAGCATTCTGCATCATGTCTGATTCATTCCAGTAAACTCTATTGCAGTGAATTATAAACAAAGATTGTATAATGCTACATGTTGTTAGTGTTCTTTAGGTCATTGTTTTGTGGGTGACAAAGTGTGTTTGTTGGCTGTCAACCTTTGCTAGTGTTATGGAAGAATGTGTTGATTTGAGAAATGAATGAAGTGTTTTGGTAGTTTTAGTGCATTTTGAATGTGAAATGAACTGCTGTGCTGAGCTGAAAGCTGGTTAGGAGACCTGTGTGAAGAGTTTTGAAAAAGTGACCTAAGTATTGAGAAATGTGTCCTAGCGACTGTAAAAAACTGTAATCAAAACACTATCGCTTTTATATCCAACCTGTCAAAATACTAACAATTGATGGCATTATTACAGTAAAACTGCATTGTTATGTTTCAGTTGTACATGCAGACAATGCAAAATCAATTGTTTTTCTTGCTGCAGAAGTAAAGGCTTGTCTCCTAAATTAAGGCTCTTCGTCTCTGTCATGCTGTGGTTAAGCACTTGTAAATAAGACCAAAAGTATCCATGATTTTGGTATTGGGTAAGCTTGAGTGAAAAGAAAATTTGAGCATTTTAGAAATGTGTTAACTGACTGCATATTGTGTGAAAACAACATGAATTGTGTTAATGGTATGTTCACAACAGACAGATGTTGTGCTAATTGTGTTTAGAGTTTTGAAAATGTGAATACAAATTGGGCAACAGGATGTTAGCAATTGTAAAAAAAAAACCTGTTACTTAAATTAAATTTTAAGAGACCTTTCCAAAAGCGGAGACAATTGATAACAGAACAGAGCTATAAAATCTGATTCACACAGCTGTGATGATTGGGTGTGTGTGTCCACGATGACAGATGAGTGGAGGAACATGAGATGCGAATCACAACAAACTAAAAGTCCTCATCATCATTCAGAGCTGGATTTCATTGATATCGGTAAGCATGAATCAGCATCAAATCTGAGAACAGAATAAAAGTTCTGTATGCCTGTAAGAAAACAGCAGAAAGAACATGCAGTAATGACGGCGAGCAGATGTAAAATGCTTGGCTTGAGTCTCCAGGGTCGATGTCAGGACATGCTCATCCCTGATAAACACATTCACAGTTTTGTCAGTCGCTAATAAGCGTTTGTCCAACCAGTTGTCACATTTTCAAAACTCTGAACACAATTATCCCAGCATCGGCCTTTTGTGGCCATACCATTCACACAGTTCATGTCGTTTTCACACAATAGGCTGTCATTTCCACAATGCTTACATTTTCTTAACAGACAAGCTATACCTCTCATCAAAATTATGGTTTGTTTTTGTAGTATTTACAAATGTTAACAACACACACTATCCCACAATAGCAAAAACAATATTCCAAACATTAGATGCAGTATAAAAACCTCTTATCAGTTCGAAAACAATATATCTCAGCTGATAATAAACTAACAATTGAATAATTGACCCACAGCTTATTTATGTTGGGTAAATTGGGCCAGCTGATTCCAGTCTGGCTTAGAGAAGCGGGGGTTATTTATTTCTATTACATTGACAATTATACAGTAAAAGGAGGACTTTGAGGAGTAATGTTTTTGGAAACAGAAAAAGATAAACATTGTAATGTCTGGACTAGGAATAGCAAGGGGCCCAGGGAAAAGAGCAGGACCAGTGAGAGATGCAGTGAGAGATGCAGTGAGAGATGCAGTGAGAGGTGCAGCAGCAGTTAGAGATGCAGTGAGAAGTGCAGTGAGAGATGCAGTGAGAGATGCAGCAGCAGTTAGAGATGCAGTGAGAGATGCAGTGAGAGATGCAGTGATAAGTGCAGTGAGAGGTGCAGTGAGAGATGCAGTGAGAGATGCAGTGAGAGGTGCAGCAGCAGTGAGAGATGCAGTGAGAGATGCAGTGAGAGGTGCAGCAGCAGTGAGAGATGCAGTGAGAGGTGCAGCAGCAGTTAGAGATGCAGTGAGAGATGCAGTGAGAGGTGCAGTGAGAGGTGCAGTGAGAGATGCAGTGAGAGGTGCAGAAGCAGTGAGAGATGCAGTGAGAGATGCAGTGAGAGGTGCAGAAGCAGTGAGAGATGCAGTGAGAGATGCAGTGAGAGGTGCAGCAGCAGTTAGAGATGCAGTGAGAGGTGCAGCAGCAGTGAGAGGTGCAGCAGCAGTTAGAGATGCAGTGAGAAGTGCAGTGAGAGATGCAGTGAGAGATGCAGTTAGAGATGCAGTTAGAGATGCAGTGAGAAGTGCAGTGAGAGATGCAGTGAGAGGTGCAGTGAGAGGTGCAGCAGCAGTTAGAGATTCAGTGATAAGTGCAGTGAGAGGTGCAGTGAGAGATGCAGTGAGAGATGCAGTGAGAGGTGCAGCAGCAGTTAGAGATTCAGTGATAAGTGCAGTGAGAGGTGCAGTGAGAGATGCAGTGAGAGATGCAGTGAGAGGTGCAGTGAGAGATGCAGTGAGAGATGCACTGAGAGGTGCAGCAGCAGTTAGAGATGCAGTGAGAGATGCAGTGAGAGGTGCAGTGAGAGATGCAGTGAGAGATGCAGTGAGAGATGCAGCAGCAGTTAGAGATGCAGTGAGAGATGCAGTGAGAGGTGCAGCAGCAGTGAGAGATGCAGTGAGAGATGCAGTGAGAGGTGCAGTGAGAGGTGCAGTGAGAGATGCAGTGAGAGATGCAGTGAGAGATGCAGTGAGAGGTGCAGTGAGAGGTGCAGTGAGAGGTGCAGCAGCAGTTAGAGATGCAGTTAGAGATGCAGTGAGAGGTGAAAAAAAATGATTTGCCTTTTGAACATCACTCCACATGTGGACATACAGTTCCCAACCAAGAAATTTAGTATAAAAATGGTGGATTGCATGTTTTGCATGCAAATACCTGTAAAACTGAAACATCAAAGTCTATGCAGTTTTTGTAATGTCAACAATAGCCAGCATTTTGAAACCTGGTGTACTTTGATTGACTGCATGCACATTGTGAAGTGAAAACAAGTATTATTCTATGACATAATATATTATTTTGAGTCAGATTTCCAGTGTTTTGGTAAAGTTAGTGTGTGTAGAGAAAGATGTGGTCTATTATTATTATCTAATACTATATATTTAACAAAAAGTGTTTTTGAGAAGAAAATTATCCATTTTGCCAATTGTGTTTTGTAGGTGTGAGTCCGTGTTAAGAGTTTATGTATCTGAAGTATGTGTAAGTGCTTGTTAGTGATTGAAAAAAAACTGTAACTGCCCTCTCACTGTCTTAGTTAATTGCCTGTGCTTTTTGCAGATTCTCTCTCTGTATCTCCAGGCCGAATGCAGAGTTTGTGTTTTAATTATTTAGGTTCTCTGTTATTTTTTGGTTATAAATGTCTGTGACTCGAGTCATAGCCAGGCACGAGGGCACCGGGAGAAATAAATGATTTATGAATAAATGTAAACCTAACCAGAGACATAAGAAACAAAACCAGACGAGGGACAGCATTAAAATATCCCCCAAACTGCTTTACAAATGCTGAACTCACACGCAAATCAATTTAAATTCACTTGCAATGAAAAGCGATGCAAAGCCGAGAAAATAAAGTGGCTTAAAATTACAAATGAGATCATGAAATGAGATTAAACCTGTAATCTCACTTATGTCTCCTCTAGTTTCAGAAGAGATGCGTCATATTGCAACGTTTGTATATGCTTTCAGCTATGCAGAAGAAAGTTTCGATTTTTTTTTCCTCTGGACAAATCCATTAATATTTCATACAGTCGTGACACGCAAGGCTTCTTATGCAAATGTGTCAAGTGTTTGCACAATACAGATGTAGGCAGCTGAAATAAGGAAAACAAAACAATTTTTCATCCCAGAGTTGAGAGTACAGCGGCACAGGCGGCCGTGCGAGGAGCTTTCAAATGACTTATTCTGACAACATCCAATTACAAATGATAGCAGCATATACTTCAGATGATTTAACCGCTGCATTTACACCTCAAAGCTCACAGAAAAAGTTCAGAGGAGAAAATCTGCAAATGAAAAACAAATAAAAAGAGCCACACTTGCCTCTCGCAGCCGGAGAGATGCAGCATGCGTTTGCTTTTGTCTGAATTACCCAATATTTTACACAAACTCTCTGGCTGGAAAATGCACGACTGTATTGTGTTTCACTAAATGTTGCATAATGCTCTTTGAAATATGGTAATTCCCCATTTACCTGCGAGTTAAAAACACCCTCGTCTTGCTAATATCTGTGGCTGTTATTGATTGCAATGTATTGTTAACTCTGACTTCCAAAGTACATACTGTCTTCTCCAATGTTGCTATTGCACTTTTCATGTAATATGAGCCCTGGTGTTTTGTTTGTGTACATAATATGTCTTGGTGATGTATTACTGTGTAAGTGTTTAGAAAATGCAATAAAAAACAATATTTAAAAAAAAAAAACCCGTCTAATTCACCGTCTCGTGTCTGATCATGAGGGGAATTAAAGTATTTTGTTCCTCAAAGACTAAACTTTTCAATTGCAAAAATATTTAGGAAGATACTGCAAAATATAATGTATGCAATCTATGCATTGGCCATATGGCTATATATTAATACATATACACTATTTATAAATGAACACATCTATATATTTTGAAATGCATTACTGAATATAAGATTACTGTCACATATTTTTCAAAATACTGTATAAAAGCAGCAATTCCTTTTGTAACATATTAGCAGCACAATATATTACTCTGTATATTTTCACAAATACTGTTAAACTAACTTAATATATCGATATAGGAACATGTATTTTCTTTTCATAAGGGTGATCTCGAGAAATTACAATTTAGTGACCAATATTAATGTTATTAAGTGTTAGAAAACTAAGTCAAACTCACAAATAGTCTTCATAAAAGAAATGCACTGGATATCCATCAGTGTGCAATGCGGTTTCAATTACTTTGGCTTTAATAAACAGTGACGCCATTCGTGTTTATGCTAAATAAGCTCACCATCAGCAAAAACACGCAGACTATGCCGAGTCATCATAACATTTAACATTTAATAAAATGTGTTGCATCTCTCCAGTGATTGTAAAAGCATCAGCTCCTGCAAATTTCATTGGAAATGTCTCTAATAGGTGATATTCATTGTGTCGCCGCTCTGTGAAATGCGCTATACAAAATAAAACGAAATTGCGTTCTTTTGTATGAGTGTAACAGGTGCCAGGAACCCAACAGGAGACGAGCAGAACATAAAGATGACCGTCACACAGCAGGACACTGAAATTACACTGTTATCAACCAGGCTTTTTCACTAAAATTGCACACCACCCTCCAACTGGGTCAAAGCACATCAGCGATTACTTCTTAGAGGCGAGAGAACCAGCGAAAGTGATGTGAAATCTTACAGGAATGATTGCATCTCTCGGTTTATGCGCTATTGTATATTGCAAGACGAACAATGACGCTTATTTCCATGTGAAGTTTGATTCTGGATGAATGAATGAATCTGATCAGAAAAACAGAAACAGCCGACTGGAAATCACCAGCTCCGATGTGATTGGCTGCCGTTGAGAAGGTCAGTGGTATCACATCTTTGACAGATATTCACAGTTATACACAGAAGTGTACAAGGAGGCTGTGGTTGCACGCAGAATACTTTTAATACTAATTTATTAAAGCTGCAGTCCGCACGTTTTCCTCTTTGTCGCCATCTCTGTTCGAAATATGCAATTGCAGTTATTCAAGGAATTACGTGAGTTGTGGCTCGGCACGGCACAGCGTGGATGAACACGATGTTTTTGAGGTGAGTGTGTGTGTCAGAATCACAGATTACTCTTATTGGAAGTATGAACTTTCACCCTAAAATGAAACAAGTAACATCTACTTTTGTTCCTCTGAAAAATACCATTGCTTATTAAATCTAACGATCGCTTATCATATCACGTCAAACCGAGCAAATTATACTTTGTTCTCAAATTGTTCATGTTAACAACATCAGCATTGCGTGCCTACATTTAAAGCCCTTCTCGCATGGGCCTCTTTTTAAACACTCAAGATATTAAATATGCAATCAGTATGATGTTGATCGTTGTGCTTGGACTGGGAGATAAACAGTGAAATGATCTGCTTTACAAGCGAGTTATTAACTCGAACACACCTGATATACAGTAGAAGATTAATCAGCAAAAATATAAACATAAATGCTCTTGCTTTAACCCTCTGGGGTTGTTCGTTTCAGAGTCACACACGGGTGTTCGGGTTAAAAAAAATCATGATTTTTTTTTTTTTTTACTTGTTTTATAATATTTTTTCTTTTCTTTTTTGGTGTTTTGAGAAAATTTCAAAAAAAAAAATATATATATATATATATATATATAATTAGTATTAATGCAATAATTATGACAACATTTTCCACATTGAACATAATAGAAAAAATATTTTAAAAAAAAAAAAAATATATATATATATATATATATATATATATATATTTTAAAGCTGTATTTCATTTTAGAGTCAAGCCTAGGCCTCATAAAAGCAATTTTTGAAATGAGATGGATGCCATCTGGTGGACAAACCGAGCATTTTAAAAATGCAAAACACATGTATAATCTGAATTTTTTGGTGTGTTTGTGTATATAAGTGTGTTTATGTGTGTGTGTGTGTGTGTGTGTGTGTGTGTGTGTGTTTATGTGTGTGTGTGTCTGGATGTGTCTGTTTTGCACTCTTGATGTTTTATAGCTTCACCCCTTCACTGTTGTGTGCTTTTTTTTCAAGATCGTGGCTGATTTGTAAATTGTATGCACAAAAAAACTCATTTTTGCCAATTTCCCATTAATTTTCCATGCGGGTCCACTTGACCCGAACACCCCAAGTGTGACTTTTTTTTTACTAACACTTAGACTATTCACATCCTGTCCCCAATTTTTTGGGGTGTTCAAATACCAAATACCAACAAAGTCACCAAATTTCGGACCATTTTGAAGAAGCTGTGATTTAAAAAAAAAAAATTATTTAAATTCTTCGGGTCCATTTGGGCCGAACAACCCCAGAGGGTTAAAATTTTTAGAAATTTTGCACATTATTTTCAACTTGTATGATATTTTCATGGACTATATGTTGTTTTCATCTACTAAAATGATATGCCATTTACAAAACTGAAAATGAAATCAAAAGCAAGTCTAATTTATGAAAAGTCATGGGCTATTGTCTATTGCAGTGATGTATGAAGCGCATCTGTTGGTCAACGCAGCGAATTCGTTCGGGATTCAGGATTTCGCCATTGAAAATTCACTAAACAACGGTAAAACCGAACAATGACTATCCAGAGATCTGCCTGAGGTGTTTAATAGCAAGTAAACTCAATATCTGTGAACTTAAGAGGCATTAAAGTACCTTTATTTTTAGAGCAAACCTGAGGAAAAATGTGTCGGCTGTTCCCTAAACCTATCCACTCGGGACACAACGGGAAGCCTTCAAACCCGAGCATCAGTAATTAGACGGCATACGAGCTCAACGTCTCGATGATCTCCTCCTCACATGATCTTCCATCGGGATAATGATGTCAAGCCATGTCACATTTGATTCATTTGCGGTGCAGGAGTGAGATTGAGTTTTCTCCATTGCTAACGGCTAGCATCCCATGATATTGGTAACAGATCCGACGCTGCAAAGCTGCTAATTGTGCGTCTAATTTTCTTAAGTGCTCAAATTATTGCAGAGACGTGTAAAGCCACACCGTGGACATCATGACCTTCCTGTGCTGACAGCCTCAGGTTTGCCTAGCGAACCGTATTTACACGTCTCAGGTGGATCCGTTCGAGAGACTGAGACACGCAATATTGATGCGAAGCCTTGATGTTATCAGGAGACGACAGATTAATCTGTGGACAAACACTACGGATGGAGATGAGGATGTAAAGGCTCTTTCCTGATATAAATGTCTGGACTTGACTTGAAATTGTTGACTTGTTTGAGTGGGGCGCTTTGATTTATAACACACAGCACAAGAACGGTATTATATATTGATGTGTCAAGTTTCTGGGAGACCATATAATAGTCTAAACCAGGACATCCCTATACTATCCATCCTAAATAGTGTGTGAGATTAGAAGTAGAAATGATAAGTGATCACTAGATAAGACTATGCTCACTAACAGCTAATACTACACTCTAAAAAAAAATGCTGGGTTGTTTCAACCCAAATTTGGGTCAAATATGGACAAACCCAAATGATGGGTTAAAAATGTGACTGAAAAAAATTACAGCTGAAAGTGAAAGCTGAAGTTGGGTTAAAATTTTTAAAATGACATTTTTAACCCAACATTTGGGTTTGTCCATATTTGACCCAAATTTGGGTTAAAATAACCCAGCATTTTTTAGAGTGTACACTCTACTTTTTAGAGTGCTGGCTTGTCTTAACCCAATTTTGGGTCAAATATGGACAAACTCAAATTTTGGGTTAAAAATGTCATTTAAAAATTTTAACCAAACTTCAGCTTTCACTTACAACTGTAATTTTTTTTAGTTACATTTTTAACCCATCATTTGGGTTTGTCCATATTTGACCCAAATTTGGGTTAAAATAACCCAGCATTTTTTAGAGTGTACACTCTATTTTTTAGAGTGCTGGCTTGTTTTAACCCAATTATGGGTCAAATATGGACAAACTCAAATTTTGGGTTAAAAATGTAATTTAAAAATGCAACCCAATGGCTGGGTTTGTCCATATTTGACCCAAACTTGGGTTAAAACAACCCAGCATATTTTAGAGTGTATATTAATTTAAAGACCATTTGGGTTTGTCCATTGTTTAGACTGTACCCACAATCCATTGTGCTTTGGAGGAAGAACTACAAGTTAAAAGTGTTAAAAAACTACAAAACATGGTGGATTCATGACCAACGGTGAGAGGTTTAGATAAAGACTGATATAAGTGTCTTTTATAGAAATAAGAAATACGTTTTTAAAATATCTTTTTGTATGTATCCGTTTCATGTGTGTTGCATGTTATGTGTGTGTCTTCTGAATGGACCAAGAGTCTGGAAATAAAGTTGAGGATGATGATGATGAAGGTGTGAGTGGATAATCAAAGTTTAACCTGATGCAAATCTGTAATAACAATATGGAGTTTTATAAATATCTGTTTGGCCATTAACTTTTAAATGCATCATTGAGCATTAATATGAGGAGAGTCTCTGTCTGCATGCGTCTGCATTTCTCTCCGATATATTACAGTAAATGTGGAGGATTTCAACTGTGGCAAGATGATTGACAGGCCAGTTCGCTGTGACTGGATGATTGACAGGTCAGTTTACTCTGACAGGACGCGACAGAGAGCAACCGTTAAAGACGCAATGTTATGACGTGATAGTTTGTCCCAGAGCTTGTCTATTCTTCTACACACTCAAAAGTATCTACTTTTTCTTCACAAAAAGATTAGAGCGTAGTATAAGTAGGCGAATTGAGACGCGGCATATTTTAGGATTTATTTATATGATTCATATCCCTTTCAGAGCGGGATTAATGTAACATAATAGAAATGGATCAGACATCTTTATAAAATACATTTTTCACAATACCATTTCCTTTTTTTAAAATTAATAAATACATAATAAAAATTAAAATATAAAAATAAATTAATTGATCGATTTAAATAAATAAATAAAAATTAAGATCAAAATATATTAATACAGAAATGTGTAAATAAATAAAATATAGTGAATAATATAACTTGATAGAAACCAAATATTTAGCAAATAATATTTATTATACAGTATTATATATAATGATTGGGGTTGTTTGTCGTTTTTATGGTGTTTTTTATCTTTTTTTGCAGTGATTTTTACCGTTGCTCATACTTGATGATTTACTTTCATATTTCTATGATTTCAACACGACTTGAAGAGTTTCCACCTCCTGACTGACTGTTGTCTTGTGTCTCTCATGGCTGATGAGATCTCCTCATCAGCAGCGTTTGTGTGTCTGAATATAAATGATGGAGTCAATCAGAGCTCAACATCAGCTCACATTATGTGAACAAAGTTTGTTTTTGAACTAACAGCAGGAGATCAAGTGATAAAAAGGGTCTTACAGTACAACCGCAATTACTGCAAGTGTAGCTATCACTGCTTATAAACCCCTTTCACAAAGTGTTAAGCTTCAGTTAAACTTACTTTAGAAAGAGAGTCTCGGGGCACATCAAGACCAAACAACACCTGTTAACCGCTTAATATGCAGGTGGTCCAGAAAACAGCTAGCTTACTTAAAAATAAAAATGAAAATAAAAAAAACAGTAACACCCTAGTAACCACTCAGAACACATTTGAAACAAGCAGGAGGGCTATTTTGACTTGGGATAGTAAGCAGCTACTTTAGAAAAAACACCCTAGCAACCACTTAGAACACCTTAGCAACTGCATAACAACACCAGAATATCATAGAAACATGCAGGTGAGCTATTTTGACTTGGGCTAGTAAGCAGCTACTTAAAAAAAACACTTAGTAACACCCTAGCAACCACTTAGAACACCTTAGCAACTGCATAACAACACCAGAATATCATAGAAACATGCAGGTGAGCTATTTTGACTTGGGCTAGTATGCGGCTACTTAAAACCAACACTTAGTAACACCCTAGCAACCACTTAGAACACCTTAGCAACTGCATAACAACACCAGAATATCATAGAAACATGCAGGTGAGCTATTTTGACTTGGGCTAGTAAGCAGCTACTTAAAAAAAACACTTAGTAACACCCTAGCAACCACTTAGAACACCTTAGCAACTGCATAACAACACCAGAATATCATAGAAACATGCAGGTGAGCTATTTTGACTTGGGCTAGTAAGCAGCTACTTTAAAAAACACTTAGTAACACCCTAGCAACCACTTAGAACACCTTAGCAACTGCATAACAACACCATAATATCATAGAAACATGCAGGTGAGCTATTTTGACTTGGGCTATGCGGCTACTTAAAACAAACACTTAGTAACACCCTAGCAACCACTTAGAACACCATAGCAACTTCACAGCAACAACAGAATATTATAGAAACATGCAAGAGGGCTATTTTGCTAACTGCAACTGCTTAGTAACACCCTAGCAACACACTCAAAACAAATACATAACATTTTCTTGAATGTACAAATGTAGTTTATGTATATAGTTTATGATTGTTGCAGAGAAATGTAAACTTTTTTTATGTTTGGTGCCTTTTATAGTGTCACCCCTGTAGTGCAAGTCAGTGTTCACCTGATAGGCTCATCTCTCTCACTTGAAAAGCAGCTTTGTGTCTGACCCGAAGCGGCTCGAGTTGTCCTGACCCAGCACTCAAAGACAGGAGCCATCCGACGGCTCTTTCATGTTCTCTTCCTGCGCCGTGGCCTTTGTTCGGGCAGAGGAGGAACAAACACGCTGTTATTGAGGACACAACTAATACTTTCTTCCCGTCTATTGTTTCTTGCAGAGCTTTAGAAAGCACAGACAGGCTTGGCTTCTAAAAATGTCATAAAAATGTCAGGATAGAGTGAATTCACTTCTCTGTTCTTATTCTTACTTCAGTAAAGCTTCGGATATTGATTGTACAAAACTCATTTGCACTCGTATAAGGTTCAAATTATGGCTATGATTAGTATGAAGGGGGTCAAATTGACACTAAATGTATTTCATAAATTTCACAAAAAATAACACAAAAAAAGAGAAGAAATACTTCTGAAACATTGCAAATATATATATATATTAGGGCTGTGCAAAAATTAATTGCGATTAATCGCATCGAAAATAAAAGTCTGTGTTTACATAATAAATTTGTGTGTGCTGTATATAATTATTTTGTATATATAAATACACACACATGCATGTATACATTTAAGAAAATGTGTTATTCATAAATAAAATATTTATATTTATATAATATATATTATGTATTTTTATATATATATATATATATATATATATATATATATATATACAGAATTTAAACGCAAATAATTATTAAATATATACATGCATGCATAGGTATTTATATATACAAAATAATTATATACAGCACACACAAATATATTATGTGAACACAGACTTTTATTTTGGATGCGATTAATCGCAATTAATTTTTAATTGCGATTAAAATTATATATATGCAATTTTCAAAAGTCTATACAACTTTTTTTTGATCTTACAAATTCTTAATATTATAAAATGTATTGTAACTACTGTCCAATATTTTTCTTACTAACTTTTTTATCAAAATAAGTACGAAAAGCACTTTTTCTGTGTGCTTTCATAATTGTACATGTCAGCGTGTGCATGTTCATGACCCTAAATGAGAAAAAGTCATAAAAACATGAAAAACATCATTGGTTAAACAGAATTTCTGACAACTAATACAACAAAAAAAAAAAAAATAGTATAATTGTTAAAAAAAAACAACTGGTTTCCTTCTCATATTAATTATATGAGAGTTTGCTCCACAGATTGTGTTGAATACACACAAGAATTCTGTAATGAAATGCCATGGTCATTTTTTTTTTTTTTTTTACTTTCTTGTTTAAAAAAAACTATATTCCATTAGGGTAAGAAAATTAAACTTTTTATGATAAGTCTTTTTATCCAAATTTTATGTAATTGTTTTAACGATGCTCAAACATTTTTAATGAAAAAGGCCAGATAATTATTTTCTCCTAATTGTCCAAATTATAAAGCAACATGACATTGCAATGAGCTGTAAAAAACAATCTAAAATGGCAGACAGGGTAAGCGAAAAGATTATTAAACACAAAAATATTTCGAATTAATACTGAAAAGTCCTGATAAAAACAGTCTAGCACAATCTATAAATATGTGTATATTTTATGTATAATTACTATAGCAAAATGTTAACATTAAACTTGAATCCAGTGCCCCGAAGGCCTTCCCACGAAGAGCATATCACAGTTTATGCAGAGCATTACAAAAAAATTGATTATGATTTTTCAAGAGAGTCAAGCTGAGTGAGATGAAACTGAAGGGGAAAACGTGGCCATGTAAACGCAATAAGTGAGATTAAGTACAGTATATGGATGACTTCATGTATCCTAGACACAAAGCTAACAAGAACATAGTAAATATTCTTATTAAGTTATGAAAACAACTTAATAAAAAAAAAGAAAAAAAAATGTATTGGTAATGCAAATATTAAAGGAACATTCCCTTTTATCATTATTCAAACACTATATGCATTATATGAATATTATTTATGATATTATATTTTTTATGTTATCTGAATCAAGTAGTAACATTAAAAAAAAGACACATGTTCAACTTTAAATGAAGTTTTGAAAACATTAGATAACTTTCTATTAATGTTACTGGTATAACTTTTCTTCATATCTTTGAGAGAACTTTGCCAGAACGTTCCCTGTTAGTTTGGCATTTTCAGGACAACATAGTTTATACTACATACAGTATGATGGATCTATTGTGGCTTCAAAGACACTTCTTTATGAAAAAAAAATGTATTTTCGATGATTTTGAGTCTTTCAGAATAATCACTGTTCACCTAATGCATGAATCAGTTGTGATCTTCAAAGAGCTCGTTCTTCTGCACAGCACGAGTCGCTGTCATTTACTGTCCTTTATGAATATCATTTGAACTGTACTACAGCATACATTACCGTTACATACATTATGATGTTTCGGTGTAGAAAATATCTGTTAAGCAGGCCATAATTACTCTAAAAGAGATTTAAAAAGTAATAATGGAAAAACTACTACAGTTAAAATATCAAATGCATTATGGATGGATAGATCATTATGTCTGGATATGGTCTGCTTCTGAAAAGGAAGAATCTTTCAACTATAATCAAGATTTGAAAGGATGAAGGAGTTTAAAAGACCTCGTTTAATAGTTCCATCAAAAAGCACAGTGCAGGTCTTTGTGAATCCAGTTACGGATCTGTCAAAGTCATTACTGTAACCTTGAGCTGTTGGAGTGTCATGTTCACTTAATGTCGCACTGTAATGGAAACGGATCTTCTGGAGAGGAAGAGAAAACCTTCTTTCATGGATTTTTTGAGAACATCTGATACAAGAACAGTGAAAGAATTCTATTCTTTGTAATTTTCCAAACTCAATTCTGAGAGCAGAGTTATATATATATATATATATATATATATATATATATATGGACAGAACAACAGCCTTAGAAGAGTTCAGTGTTCAAGGTCACAACAAAGGAGTAGTACAGCGGGATCCAAATCCATCAGGAAAATTCAAATTCAATCTGTAACTTTTATATGACTCTCTACACCTCTTACTTCTGCTGAGTTTTAGCCCAAAAATGAGCACCAGGTAAAAACACTGCGAATGTGAACTTTTTTATGTAGACAATACGTTTTCAAAATTTATTATGTAAACTTATACACTGTAATCAACTTTGTAGTGTATGCATTTTACACATTTATTTTGTCATTATGGCGTGTGTTTTACGAAAGCATTGTTAGCCAACTATGGCAGTAGCACGTCAATGCAGTACACAAGATCCAGGGGGCGGAGTCAGATCCAGATCTGAGGGGCGGAGATGGGTAGGATTAGGGGTGGAGTTAGGGATCAGGGGGTGGAGATGGGTAGGTTTAGGGGTGGGTTTAGGGATCAGGGGGCAGAGTTGTGTAGGTTTAGGGGTGGGGTTAGGAATCAGGGGTGGGGCTGGGTAGGTTTAGGGGTGGGGTTAGGAATCAGGGGTGGAGCTGGGTAGGTTTAGGGGTGGGGTTAGGGATCAGGGGTGGAGTTGGGTAGGTTTAGGGCTGAGTTTAAGGATCAGGGGGCGGAGTTAGTTAGGTTTAGGGGTGGGGTTAGGGATCAGGGGGTGGAGTTGGTTAGGTTTAGGGGTGGGTTAGGGATCAGGGGGTGGAGTTGGTTAGGTTTAGGGTGGGGTTAGGGATCAGGGGGTGGAGTTGGTTAAGTTTAGGGGTGGGGTTAGGGATCAGGGGTGGAGTTGGTTAGGTTTAGGGGTGGGGTTAGGGATCAGGGGGTGGAGTTGGTTAGGTTTAGGGCTGAGTTTAGGGATCAGGGGCGGATATGGGTAGGTTTAGGGGTGGGTTTAGGGATCAGGGGGTGGAGCTGGGTAGATTTTGGGGATCAGGAGGTGGAGCTGGGTAGGTTTAGGGGTGGGTTTAGGGATCAGGGGGTGGAGCTCGGTGGGTTTAGGTATATATAAGGTGGGAGGATTTGGATCTGAATCCGACTCCTCCCCCGTAGATTTCATGTTCTGCAGTGAGGACCATCTCAACTATGGAGCAAATCCCGTCGTTATCAGCAGTTCAACGAGTCAATGTTTCCCGAAACCATCGTTCCAACGAACATTCGCAAACAGCATCGCAGAGGTGTGTGTGTGAGCGACAGATCTCGACCTGTGGTTAGAAAAATAGTTTCTAATTTGCATGGCACGTGGACTCAATAAATCCATATCTTGAGCAAAATAAGATTTGAGATCAGATCATGATAGATTTGAATGTGGGCATTCAGTAATACCGAGCCACAGTCATGCACTACAACAGAACAACTTAGAAACTGGATAGCAATGTAAACAGAATGTAATCTGCCAATCTGCCAAATAACATGTCTGGGTCATATTTCAACCCAAAATGAAAAGAAATAAATTAAAAAATAATAATAATATATATTTTGCATAATGACATCTTTAAGTACGTATTCATCATGGTAATCTTGTTAAACTGCATTTAATGTATCCCCATGATTTAAATACAACAACACAGAATAAAGAGGAAATGCACCAAAAAAATGCAAATTCGTATGCAAATGCAAAAAAAAAATGCAATGGTCATAAATAAAATTGTAGATTTAAAATATATATATAGGGGTGAAATGTGACTTGTAAATTGTTTAACGCAAACTTTTCCTCATACTATTTTTAAGAGTAGGAAGTACAATTAGTTTCATTCTGAACACACACTCGTTGTTAGGGAAACTATAAAAAGAGCAGCAGAGAAACTGCATGAAGACGAACGCTGTAACAATGAGCAGTCAGAAATGGATAATTCTCTCCATCATGAATGCACACACACACACACACACTCACACACACATCTCTGCTGATCTTAATGTGCGCAGATGGCGTGGCGGAGCCTCGAGTAACACACGCAAAGTGATGTACTTGTCTCGTCCAATGAGAGCGCTCGTTTAGAACTGTCATCCGCGGACAGATGATTAATTACTGGTTCTGCGGCTCCACACGGACGCCAGCCCTCAACAACAACACAACTACACACAGACCCACTCCACATCCCTCCTTCAGTCAGGCAAACCAGTTACGATGGTAATTCCAGCGCTCGGTTCAGTTTAGTTTGAGTACGAAAAACAGTAATGTACATAAATCGAAGAGTATTGAAAGCCAAAGAGAATGAAGATTTGAAGGTAGAAACAGAGAGAGATAAACTAATCTAGAGAGGGTTAGACTATAGTTAAGTTTTCCAGTGAGATCGGGCTATTTTAACCGCAGAAAACATCTCTTCATGCTGCATGAAATTGCAAACTGTTATTTCTTATCATATTGTTTTAATGTTTTTTCTTACACGGGTTTGTAGCATCAATAGTAAAATTTATAGAACTTTGTAATTCTTCCGGTTATTTACCTATAGCGGGTAATGAATCAGTTAATAGCCCATTTCTGTGTTGAAACACACAAATGTTCAGGAGAAGATGCTTCTGGCGAGATTCGAAAAATGTATGAATTTTAGTATTTGAGTTAGCACCATTTCGAAAATTTACTAAAAGTTGTGAAATAAATTTTGAAAGTAGATGCATTTGTTGCTGGGTGCTTTTCTGAAGAAATATTTTTTTGCAGGGCTGAAAAGTTGAGAAATCTAGCAACAAATTTGTTTTGTTGGCTCGCGTTTCGTTCGATTCATTGGTTAAATGAATGATTCAATGGCTCACTCATGAGTTGTTCCTGAATGAATCAGTGTTTTGAACGAACCGAATAATTCATTTCGCTGGCTTTATAATACACGAATCACAACTTTATATCATCCAAATCTGACTTTAATCCACAAATCTGACTTTATAATTCACAATTACAACTTTATATCACCCAATTCTGACTTTATAATACACAATTACGACTTTATATCACCTAATTCTGACTCTATAAATGAATTAAATGAGTGATTCAATGGCTCATTCATGAGTTGTTCCTAAATGAGTCAGTGTTTTGAACGAACCGAATGATTCATTGACTCAATCACTCGCTCTTTCGCTGGCTTTATAATACACGAATCACAACTTTATATCATCCAAACCTGACCTTAATCCACAATTCTGACTTTATAATACACAATTACGACTTTATATCACCCAATTCTGACTTTATAAATGAATTAAATGAATGATTCAATGGCTCACTCTCATGAGTTGTTCCTGAATGAATCAGTGTTTTGAACGAACCGAATGATTCATTGACTCTTTATAATACACAAATCACAACTTTATATCATCCAAATCTGACTTTAATCCCCAATTCTGACTTTATAATTCACAATTACAACTTTAGATCACCCAATTCTGACTTTATAATACACAATTACGACTTTATATCACGTAATTCTGATTTTATAACACACAATTGCGACTTTATAACACCCAATTCTGACTTTATAACTTGCGATTGCAACATAATATCAGCCAGTTCTGACTTTATAACACACAATTGCAACGTAATATCACCCAGTTCTGACTTTATAACTCGCAATTGCGACTTTATATTACCCAATTCTGACTTTATAATACAATTGCAACATAATATCACCCAATTCTGACTGTATAACTCGCAATTGCGACTTTATATCACCCAATTCTGACTTTTTAACACAATTGCATCGTAATATCTCCCAATTCTGACTTTATAACTCGCAATTGCGACTTCATATCACCCAATTCTGACATTATAAATGAATTAAATGAATGATTCAATGGCTCACTCATGAGTTGTTCCTGAATGAATCAGTGTTTTGAACGAACCGAATGATTCATTGACTCGCTCGATCACTGCCTACAGGTGTAACTATATAACCTGCAGGGAGACCGATTGAAAATCACACCATGAATTGACAGTCCATCTGGAACAAACACAGACAAGCGGAGTGATAAAAACAGAGCTGATGGAGTTATATCACCACTCAGCCAGGGGGATCTGAAGACTCGAACTGATGTATAAATCAGATTATTTAATGTAATCCATATTGCCTCGTCATTGCTTCAATGGGGCAGCTTGACTGTAGTTTAACTACTATGTCACAAAATCAATATTTTGTGGCTTTTACTTCATGTCTTTCAGGCAATCTGTATGTTTCAGGACATCTTTCTTTGCTTTAATAGGCAATGTGTCGACACGGGAAAGAAAACGGCGTCTGTATAATTTATGAGTAGCTTGGTCAGCTGCAGTTTCGAAGTACAGTCAAATTCTTCAACATTTCTCACATTATCACAGTTATTCACTAAAATAGTAATAAATATGAGCAGTTCTCAGATCAGTGGATATTTAACTGGTTTTGTCCATCCACATGAATTATGTTGAATATCTGTTAACTGCACGGTTTAGCTCAACCAGTGATCAAGCAATGCTTCATGTTGTTCAGTGTGTGTGTAAAAAGAGCAGAAAACACACTTCAGCAAAACATAATCAGCTCAAAGTGTCCGAATCATTTCTGGTAGTCGCTGTATGAAGAATTATTGGGTGTAATATGTCTTTTGCTCTCCTCACTTACAGAAATGAACTATAGTGTCCTGCACACACTAGTGAAACAAATATATCTGGTGTCTGAATATTTTTTGGTTTGACTGTGTTTTCCCCAACACAGGAGTTCATTATTGTGGGAAAAACAAGTGCATAGTGGAGAGAGGTGTTCCTCGATTGAAGAGGCGTTGTACGTCTATGTTTCAGCCCGTGAAGAATTACTTTCACCCTCATTTCGTCTCGAGAGCGAACCCTGTTTCTCCACATCCACTTCAGATTTGCAACAGTGCCTGTCAGATTTCCATGCCGTGAGAGGGAGATTGACACCGAGCAAGCCTAATCAATGCTTCTGAGCGAGCCGACGTGAGTGAAAGAGAGGCCTGTCAAGTCACGTCCCGTATCAAACGAAGGCTTTGGAGCGTGAGGGCGATCAATGCTACCTGAGCGACAGCCAAAATATGGTCTAAAGTAGGTTTTGATTGATGGTATTTAGGGCTTATCTGGACACGGGCTGGAGCTCCGTCATAATCTCTGGGAGCAACACTCACACTGGAAACCAGTGCCTTATTATGCAACATACTGACCATCGTCCTTATCCTGAGGCCACCGTGTGTATTAGCGTCACAATCGTTTATGTGTGATTTTTCATTTGTTATTTCAGGAAGCATGTTTCCGCCATAGAATAAAAAAGATTTTTAAAAAAGGTAATTGCGACTCTCACAACAGCAATTTTCCATCTTACAATTCAGAATTTTTATCTCTGCATGTTTATATCTCGTAATTCTGACTTTATAATATGCAATTGTGTTTATACTGTATTTTGCAATTCTGACTTTATCACAAGCAATGACTTTATAACATACAATTATGACTTTATAACACCCAATTTTGAGTTTATAATACACAATTATGACTTTATAACACGCAATTCTGTTTATATTTTGCAATTCTGACTTTATAACGAGCAATTCTGACTTAATATCATGGGATGAATGGATGGATGGGATGAATGGATGGATGGATGGGATGAATGGATGGATGGAAGGATGGGATGGATGGATGGATGGATGGATGGAAGGATGGGATGGATGGATGGAATGAATGGATGGATGGATGGATGGATGGAAGGATGGGATGGATGGATGGATGGATGGATGGATGGATGGGATGAATGGATGGATGGATGGATGGATGGATGGATGGATGGATGGATGGATGGATGGGATGAATGGATGGATGGATGGATGAATGGATGGATGGATGGAAGGATGGGATGGATGGATGGATGGATGGATGGATGGATGGATGGATGGATGGGATGAATGGATGGATGGGTGGATGGATGGATGGGATGAATGGATGGATGGATGAATTAGATGGATGGATGGATGGATGGATGGATGGAAGGATGGATGGGATGAATGGATGGAAGGATGGGATGGATGGATGGATGGGATGAATGGATGGATGGATGGAAGGATGGGATGGATGGATGGATGTGATGAATGGATGGATGGATGGATGGATGGATGGATGGATGGATGGATGGATGGGATGAATGGATGGATGGAAGGATGGGATGGATGGATGGGATGAATGGATGGACGATTGGATGGATGGGATGAATGGATGGATGGATAGATGGAAGGATGGGATGAATGGATGGATGGGATGAATGGATGGATGGATGGATGGAAGGATGGGATGGATGGATGAGATGAATGGATGGATGGAAGGATGGGATGAATGGAAGGATGGATGGGATGGATGGATGGATGGGATGAATGGATGGATGGATGGAAGGATGGGATGGGATGGGATGGATGGATGAATGGATGGATGGAAGGATGAAAGGATGGAAGGATGGAAGGATGGATGGGATGGATGGATGAATGGATGAATGGATGGATGGATGGATGGATGGAAGGATGGGATGAATGGATGGATGGGATGGATGGATGGAAGGATGGATGGGATGAATGGATGGATGGATGGATGGATGGAAGGATGGATGAATGGAAAAAAAACTTGCAGCAAAATTCTTTGATTACATGTTTACTGGCACAAGGGCGGGACAACCGGTCACTCCAATTAAATTGACCAATAGCAAATTACAACCATCAATTCCCCATGCAAATGTATGGGATGGATGGATGGATGGCTCTTTTTCTCACTTGTTTTAAGCATGAATCTCTCTAAATTTATTTTTTAGCAATGATTTTTAAGCTTTACTGCCTCAGTCCTTTTTAACAGAAACTTTGTTCCCTTTGAAGAAAAGGCTGCACTGGAGAGATTCTTCTTCTGTATTTATGAAAATCGGGTGACAACATTCATTCACACTTACTGTCGTATATTTTTAAACTCCTCCATTTTCACTGTTCTGACTTTGACATGCAGTGATTTATAAAGTACTACACACTTCTCTCTTTGAGAAAGCCAATAAATAACTAGCTTGAAAAGACTGAAGTCAGTTCAGTTGCATAAAAAATCTGCTTTTAGTCAAGTAACGTCACCATCATGTTGTTTTGAATTTAAATAATGTCACCTATTACAACAAAGAAGCCAAATATTATTACCAATGAGACAATTAACAAAAGAAATCTGATGAAATATAGGCTTACTTTTGAATAAATATGTTGTTTTTGTTTCTTTTAAAACAAAAAGTTTGTTTCAGACATCTAATTTAATTGAGGAAGCTGCACAGAGAGACATAATTTACTATATAGCTTTTTACACCTTCCAAAGAAAATGGTTGCTATAGAGCCCACCACTCTATGATATAAGTCTCTATAATATTTTGTATTAGTGTGTTGCTATTACTGTAAGTTTCTAGGGTGTTTTACAGTTGTTGCTAGGGTGTGGAGTTTTACAGTGGTTGCTAGGGTGTTTTACAGTGGTTTCTAGGGTGTGGAGTTTTACAGTGGTTGCTAGGGTGTGGAGTTTTACAGTGGTTGCTAGGGTGTTTTACATTGGTTGCTAGGGTGTGGAGTTTTACAGTGGTTGCTAGGGTGTTTTACAGTGGTTGCTAGGGTGTGGAGTTTTACAGTGGATGCTAGGGTGTTTTACAGTGGTTGCTAAGGTGTGGAGTTTACAGTGGTTGCTAGGGTGTTTTACAGTGGTTTCTAGGGTGTTTTACATTGGTTGCTAGGGTGTGGAGTTTTACAGTGGTTGCTAGGGTGTTTTACAGTTGTTTCTAGGGTGTTTTACAGTGGTTGCTAGGGTGTGGAGTTGTACAGTGGTTGCTAGGATGTTTTACAGTGGTTGCTCCTATTTTGTTTCTTTTTGGCCCAAAATAAAGCCATGTAGAACCCTGTATAATGTATTATTGTGTTGCTATTACGTTGCTAGGGTAATCGGAGTGGTTGCTAGGTACTTGTTAGACTGTTTCTTTTGACAATTTTCCCAAAGGAGATTATCCTGTTCACGTTTCTACCTTTTTTTTCTTTGTGCTATGCTTTCTTTCCTCTCTGTATCGCAATGACATGGTCTGTCAACAGACAGACACAGTACAAACAGTAAAAGCGTAAATGTGAATCCTGTCCAGTCTCTTGCAATCAAACTCCCACACACACACTTTATAGTTTACATCAGAATATCTCCAGAGGACACTATTATATTGACAACACTAAGCAATGTGGCAGTGTTTGTACGAATTGTTTTGCGAAATGCACTTACTGTTTTGCAAATGTCGAGGATGATTTGAGAAATGCACCAAAGCGACTGAGAAAAACTGTAATGTGTTGCTATTAAGTTGCTAGGGTGTGGCTGTTTTTTTTTTTGTGGTTGCTATGGTGTTTCTTCCCCTCCAATTTGATTGGACAAGCTGCACTGCCAGAGTTAAAATCCTCTGTGCAAACTGTGCAATCGCTTTCAAAAACCAAGAAAGAATTAATCAATCAGATTTCAACTCCATTGCAGATCAGCAACTTTACGACACATCTGAGACAAAGGGCTTCTAATCCTGAGTTAGGGTCCGACAACAAAACGCAGTCATGCTTTGCACATCTGAGATCTGATCAGAGCTTAAATCCGGCTCGTCCTGATTACCTCAACAGCTCAGCACACTTCCCAATCTCATGCATCAGATATTCACACGTACAGCGGCTCCCTCGTGTTGTGATGTGTAATGTCAAGTGGAGCAGACCTCGCTGGTGACAACTCACAGCAGCAAATGTGTAGCTGGACTGCAAAAAAATAAGTGTTTTTTGTTGTGGATGTGTTTGTACCCCAACAATTTCAACTTGAAAGTTCCGATGCAGTGACTACGTCAGACTTCCTACTTCCGCTGATTTCATTTCGCTCCTGTAGTCACCGGCATGAAAACAGCTGGCCAATCAACGAACAGAGGGCGGGCTGAGAGCCGTGACGTAGGCGCTAAGCACCGAGTTTTACATAGCAGGTTAGAGAAATCGAAAACCGAAACGACCGCAGAAATGGGAAATAAGCACAGAGGTTGTACAGGGGTTGGACAATGAAACTGAAACACTGGCCAATGTTGGAGGTTTCACATCTATATCTATATCTATATCTTCAGAGTGAAGCACGGGTGGATCAGTGATGGTTTGAGCTCCAATATCATGAAAATCCTGATTGTATTTGATGGACACGACACTGCCGAGGACTACCAAACCCTTCTGGAGGATCATGAGCACCTGATGCTCAAACCGTGTATCAGCATGATCATGCACCAACACACACAGCAAGACTTGTGACAGAAGGGTTTGATGAAGATGAAAGTGACGTTGAACATCTCCCATGGTCTGACAGTCACCAGATCTGAATATTATTGAGGTGTTTTGGAGGAGCGAGTCCACCAGCATCATATAGTGACCTGGACACTGTTCTGGAAGAGGAACGGCTCATAATCCCTCTGGTCACTGTGAAGGACTTCTATCTGTCAATTGGTGCTGTATTTGGATGCAAAATGAGGCCCTCACCATTCTAACAAATTATTGTGTTGTGTCCAACCCCTGTATAAAATACTAGAAACCCGGACTTGAGTAAAAGTACAAGTGCTCTATCAAAAAAGTGACTTGAGTAGAAGTTGAAGTGCTCTTTAAGCACCACACTTAAGTAGAAGTACTAAAGTATTCAACATTTTTTGTACTTAAGTATTGCAAGTACAAGTATTGTGTCATATAATGGGCTATATGCACGCATAAGTTCCGCATTTGACGCAAGGATGCTCGTCCATTTCCGGTTGTGGAGATTAAAGCGGAGGAAAACCGAGGAAAACGGGATTATGGCAGAGTCTTCGAAATTTACTGTCCTCCCGTCTTTGAAACGAAACGTACATACGTTTAGATGTAATTTTATATATAGTTATGTTTATTTATGTAGTTGCTAGGGAGTTTTAGGTGGTTGATAGGGATTGCTATACATTTGATAGGGTGTTTGCTATGGCATTGTTTTTCAGTTGCTAGAGTGGTTTGAGTTGTTGCTAGGGCGTTGCTATGCATTTGCTAAAATATTTGGGTGGTTGACACTTTACAGTTGCTAGGGTGTTTTGAGTGGTTGCTAGGGCGTTGCTATGCATTTGCTAAAATATTTGTGTGGTTGACACTTTACAGTTGCTAGGGTATTTTGAGTGGTTGCTAGGGCATTGCTATGCATTTGCTAATGTTTTATTTGGGTGGTTGCGACTCTACCGTAGCTAGGGTGTTGCTGTGCGTTTTTTTTGAGAAGTTGACACTATGCAGTTGCTAGGATGTTTTAAGTGGTTGCTAAGACATTGCTATGCAGTTACTGGGTGTTTTGAGTGGTTGCTATGGCGTCGCTCTGAACTGCCGACCAACAAAAATCCATGCAATGACTACACACCCGTCCTGTCGTTCAATAGATTCAGTATCTAAAACTAAACAGCCCATCCACAGTCTGTTCACTGACTATCTAGTGCACACAAAATTGACAAGTCCACCTGTTTCAGTCTGATTTGTTGCCACTATACTTATGCGATGACATTGAGGGGCCTTATTTTTGGCTGAAATAATTGCTATAGATTTATCTCACCAAATAAACCAAAAAAGCTGTCCAGCTAGAGTAAAACTCAACACGAGTGAGTTCACGCTCAGTGGAGGTGGCGTCCTGATGGCTCTCCAGAGGAAAGCTGTGGTGAACTGGTTGGGAAAGCCTCACAGGTGTTGATTTATGGAGTGAGCCAGCCAGTGTTAATTACAGCTAGAGGGGGGAAACAGCAAATATACAGCTTTCCTTCGGTCCCTCGCTCTATCTCTGGCTTCCCCTCCATCTCAATTACTTCTCGTTTCTGTGTTTTTGAACATTCTTGCCTTTCAAACCTCTCCATTCCCAAAAAAGTCATCTATATGTTTCCTTCACAATGAAAATAAGGTTCATTAGTTAACATTATGCATTAGCTAACATGATCTAACAATTACCAAAACATTTGTTGCAGAATTTAATAATCTTTGTTAAAGGGTTAGTTCACCCAAAAATGAAAATTCTGTCAGTATTTACTCACCCTCATGTTGTTCCAACCCCGTAAGACCTTCGTTCATCTTCGGAACACAAATTAAGATATTTAAGATATTAAGATCGCTCCTGCATACAGTCCATAGGCTTCTTGAGGGACTGGCTCTTGCTGTCCTCGAAAAGTCATTAAAGACATCGTTAAAATAGTCCAAGTGACTACAGGGGCTCAATCTTAAGTTTATCAAACGACGAGAATACTTTTGTGCGCAAAAAAACAACAAAAATAACGACTTTATTTCAACTATTCACTTCCTTCTCCATGAGCCTGTAAGTCAGTTAACGTAGTGTGATTGCGTAAAGCTACGTCACACGTAGGCTCACTATTGGCCGACGCTGGTCATGTGTGTGTGATGCGTGTGACGTACAATAACAGAAGCTTACGCTATTAAACTAGTAACCTGACTCGCGCAGAGGGAGAAATAAACGAATAGTTGAAATAAAGTCGTTATTTTTGTTGTTTTTTTGCGCACAAAAGTGTTCTCGTCGTTTGATAAACTTAAGATTGAGCCCCTGTAGTCACTTGGACTATTTTAACGATGTCTTTAATGACTTTTCAAGGACAGCAAGAGTCATTCCCTCAAGAAGCCTATGGACTAGTATTCAGGAGCGATCTTAATATCTTAAATATCTTAATTTGTGTCCCGAAGATGAACGAAGGTCTTATGGGGTTGGAACAACATGAGGGTGAGTAAATACTGACAGAATTTTCATTTTTGGGTGAACTAACCCTTTAACGTTATTTAATAAAAATACAGCTGTTCATTGTTTGTTCATGTTCATCTTGATTTTAATAATGTATTAGTAAATGTTGAAATTAATGATAACTATGATTTCTAAATGCTGTAGAATCATTGGTCATTCTTAGTTACTAAGGTTGTTAACTACTGAACCTTATTGTAAAGTGTTACCAAAATGTCTTCATTTCTTTTTCTTCTTTATTCATCTCTGTCCTCAGACCATGGAGTCGTACCCATGGGCCATTAATTTCATTTCCACAATGCTCCGAAGGAGAACAGGGTCACCAATCTCAAATTTAAATGTAATTTCCCTCTGGGTCCTTGAAGGTGAGATACCAATCTTGCTCTCGTTCTCTTCAGAACTGAACGTTGACCAGCCAATGTCACTGCTTCATAGAGAGACTCGCTGATTCACATCTGAAGGGTGCGGCGAGTCAGAAACTAGAGATTGAAAACTGACTGGCATTATAACCTCTGAATAGAGTTATTCCCAAGCTAAACTTCCCGAGACTGACATGGAATAAGAGCTCTGACTGGTTAAGAAGCTTCTTGTTCCACAGAGAGAAAAGCTATAGGGAACTGAGCCGCTTAACTTTTGTTCAACTTTCTGTTTGTGATGCGAGTGTTTATGCAAAACAACACTGAAAGACAATAGTGTGTATTCAGCCGAAGTCAGTTCGGAGTTTTATGGTTACTAGGATGTTTTCTATTCACTCAAATCAAAAGAACCCATTTTAGAAGTCTCTAGGGTTATTTGGTTGGTTGCTAGGGCGTTGCTATGCAATTGCTAAGGTGTTTTTGAGTGGCTGCTAGGGTGTTTTGGGTGATTGATATTGCTATGCAGTTGCTAGGATGTTGTGAGTAGTTGCTAGGGCGTTGCTATGCAGTTGCTAAGGTATTTTAATGGCTGCTAGGGTGTTTTGGGTGATTACTGGGATTTCTGGGATGTTGTGAATAGTTGCTAGGGCATACTAAGGAATTTGCTATGCAGTTGATAGAGTGCTTTGGGTGGTTGCTATGGTGTTGCTATGCAGTTGCTAGGGTTTTTTCGGTAGTTGATACTATGTGGTTGCTAGGGTGTTTTGGGTTTTATGCTAGGGCATTGCTATGTAGTTTCTAGGGTGTTTTGGGTAGTTGATACTATGTGGTTGCTAGGGTATTTTGGGTTTTTGCTAGGGAATTGCTTTGTAGTTTCTAGGGTGTTTTGGGGTTGCTAGGTTGTTCTGGGTTTTATGCTAGGCCATTGCTATGTAGTTTCTAGGGTGTTTTGGGTAGTTGATACTGGTTGCTAGGTTGTTTGGGGTTTTGTGCTAGGGCATTGCTATGTAGTTTCTAGGGTCTTTTGGGGAGTTGATACTGGTTGCTAGGGTGTTTTGGTTTTTGCTAAGGCATTTCTATGTAGTTTCTAGGGTGTTTTGCTGCAATTGTTAAGATGTTGTGAGTGGTTGTTAGGGCATACTAGGGTATTTGCTATGCAGTTTAGTGTTTCGGGTGGTTGCTTGGGCGTTGCTATGCAGTTGATAGAGAGTTTTGGGTTGTTACAGTTACTAGGCTGTTTTGTGTGGTTGATACTATGTGGTTGCTAGGATGTTTTGGGATTTTGCTAGGGAATTGATATGTAGTTGCTAGGATGTTGTGAGTAGTTGCTAGGGTCTACTAGGATATTTGCTATGCAGTTGACATGGTGTTTGGGTGGTTGCTATTGCGTTACTAGGCTGATCTGTGTGGTTGCTAGGGCATCGCTATGCAGTTGCTAGGGCGTTTCTTTCTCTTTATTGTATTTCACCTATTTTATTATCCATCAGCTTATTTACAACACAGCTCAGCGAGTCATCTGGAGTATGTTGCACTCACACACTGAACTTTAATATTATACGCAAGTATGCAAACACAGGCACAAATACTTCACCAATTTCACAGTCAACAGATCATTAAAGTTTCTATTTGGCGATATACTCATGGTTTTTCCCGATTGGAAAAATAACACAAAAATTTGCAGACCATGAAACGATGTCCCATTTTCCAGGTTTCCCACAGATGATGGGCTCAGCATGGAGCCTGTGCCATTTTCCAGGCATGCTGGTACATTAGACAACACTGGCAGACCGATCCTTATGCCTGATCTGAGGACAGTTTTAAAGTTTCCCGTGTAATGCCTAAGGGGAAACTTTGGGACTAGAGAGCAGGTCTTAAATCAGGAGGAGCTGGTACATTACACTCACAGCTGACAAACTCCACGCTCTGAGTACAGCGTTCGGCTCATTAGGTTCAGCGGAGTGACAAACTCAGGGAGTTTGATGGTGTCTTGTAGGGTTGCTGGACTCCGATGAGAAATTCATGAGGTCTAGTGACCAAGAATCATTCGGAGCACAACTCAAGACAAGACACTGGTCAATGCTAAAAACACTTAAAGGCACTAGAGAGTGAAGACAAACGTAGTGTGCACACAAAAAACTGTCAAAAAATCTAAAAAAAATAAAAAAAGTGGTTTATGTGGTTACATCCATTCGACTTTTTTTAATTCAAATTTATGATTTTAATATGAATAAATCAAGCAAAAATAAAGGTCTCCTCTACTCACCAAGACTGCATTTGTGATCAAAAACACGTTAAAGCAGTACAATTTTAAACAGCTGTTTTCTATGTGAATAATGTATAGTAAAGTGTGATTTATTCCTATTATTACTCCAGTCTTCAGTGTCACATGACCCTTCAGAAATCACTCTAATATGATGATTTGATGCTCGAGAAACATTTATGATTATTAACTAAAACTAAATCAACTAAAAAAAAGATGCTAATAATGCACAAAAAAAGAAACCCCCATGCAAATGAATGAGGAATACAATTTTTGTTTTTGTTGACTGCACTATTTTACATAATTATGCATATAAGATATGCAACTGATTTAAAAAAAAAAATCAAAATACATGATTTTATGTGTATGCAGTAATATATATTTATTGCCATTATAATTTTGGACACAGGGTCAGTAAAAAGCAATTGTTTGTGATAGTAAATTGAGTCAAAGCCTAAACCAAATCCACTTTAGCAGCGGTTGAATGACAGATATTATTATTCATAATGGAGCTTGATTGAGTAGAACAAAAAGTCCACTTTCAAATGCATTAACTCTGGAGGTAAATGTCACTTTGCTTTTGACTACACAGAATATTTGGTGTTGATATAGCTAGCAAAAACATTCAATTAAATACATTTTCGCATGCTATACAGCAATGAAATGTGCAAAAGGGGTCATGCTTTCACTGGCACGGCACAGTTAATAAATCATTCCGCTGGCTTTAAGATAGCTTAGATATTTCCAGCGCAATTTGTCCCTCTGAGGTCAAATACACTAATAAATAATGTGTGAAATGTGTAAGTTTGCCACCATCCTTAGCTAATTAGCATTCGGTAGATATTTATATCCAAAGCGTCTTACGGTTCACTAATGAGAGGAACAGCTTCTCCTGAACATCTCGGGGTTAAGCGTCGGTCACGAGGGCACGATGGTGACAGAAAGAGATTGTGATCCACACAACTACTGTGTCTGACCTTACAAAAATAACCATGGTTTCCAGCAAAATGTTGCAGTTATTCCACGTTAATCACCAAATATTATAGCTTTTGGAATATGTCTGTCAATTTGTTTTTACAACAATTTTAGTGACTTTTTTTCACAGTATTTTGACTGAAAGTATCATTTACATGGTACATTTTTCTAAGGGTGAACCTGGAAATTTTGGGATGAACAGTATATTAAAAATTCCTTTCTTTAATTGAAAAAAGGAAGAAGCTGAAAACTGTGTCAAAAAACAACACAATTAGTAATGTTGCATTGGCAATAAATTAAGTTTAAATTGAGGCACTAAAATGACTAAAACCGAAATTAAATCATTCGGAAAAGTGACTAAAATATAATAATAGCTAATTCAAAGTATTAATAAACACTAAATATTATATAAATGATGGGTGGTGTGCTGTTACTTACACTCTAAAAAAAATGCTGTGTTGTTTTAACCCAATTTTGGGTCAAATATGTACAAACTCAACATTATGTTAAAAATTAATTTAAAAATGTACCCAGACGGCTGGGTTTGTCCATATTTGACCCAAAGTTGGGTTAAAACAACCCAGCATTTTTTTAGAGTGCACAATTTCCCCCTGAACACCCTGGTAACGACCTAGCAACCACCCAGAACGCCCTAGCAACCCCATAACAAAGTACTAAAACTACCCAGAACAGAGCTGCAACATTTTGGACGTTTGGAAGTTTGGAAGGAAGGAAGGAAGTTTGGAAGGAAGGAAGGAAGTTTGGAAGGAAGGAAGTTTGGAAGGAAGGAAGGAAGTTTGGAAGGAAGGAAGTTTGGAAGGAAGGAAGGAAGTTTGGAAGGAAGGAAGGAAGTTTGGAAGGAAGGAAGTTTGGAAGGAAGGAAGGAAGTTTGGAAGGAAGGAAGGAAGTTTGGAAGGAAGGAAGTTTGGAAGGAAGGAAGGAAGGAAGGAAGGGCATTTGCCAGCTCCCTGAACAGATGGAGGAGTTTACAGCCAGAATTCATGAGCTCGCGAACACATTCCCAAAATGTTAATAATGGCGTTTGTTCAGTGACAGATGTCAGTAATAACGAAAATGAGCTGGAGTGTGTGTGTTTTGTCCTGTCATATAGCATCAGAAACAAACTAAGATCAATGCGCTAGCAGCTTGACCTTAAGCGTGTTTAAAATATTAATAAGACGGTAGACGCTGCATTTATTATATCTCCAGTTCGCTTATAATGATGCCTTTAGACATCCATGGACTCATTTAACAGGCTGTATAATAATTAACCTACCAATTAACCTTCCAGGCAACTACAGAGGATGCCTTAGTAACACCCTAGCAACAACCCAAAACTCCCCAGCATTAAGGCGGCATTAAGGCATTAACACGTTTTCTCTTGTTTGGTGTGTGTGTGTTTCAAAAATGTCCGCCCAATCAGCAGCAATATGTACTGTACATAAACGAGGCGGCATTAAAGAGACGGCTCACACAACGGGTCCGAGTAAAGCCGTTTACAAATGTGTCCCGCAGCTTGATATACACAACACTGAAGATATAAGAAGACATGTTTGTAGAGTTTTATAGTACAAATATAGCATATCAACAGTGATCGGCAATAATGTTCAGCCTAATACTCACCATTAAAAATAATCAGGTCATGTAGTTCATAACGTGAACCTAAAATGTTTGTCTTTTCGTCCTGAAACGCGAGTCAAATGTTGGATCACATTTTTTTACAGGTCGCCGAGAGTGGAAAAATGTTCTACGCTGGGTAAAACGCAGCGTTCATCACTGTCACTTTTTTCCCAGCCGTCCAATCACACTGGAGGAGGGGCGGGGCTAATCATAGATCCATAATAAAGGCTAGATGTCTTATGGCGGAGTCTCTATCGTCATCACCGGCGGCCATCTTGTCACAGGCTCTGTGGTTCCTGATGTAAGATGAGTGATCCGCATGAACACAAATACTCTTGACGGATTTACAAACGGTTTGGTTTCTTACAAACGTTACTAACATGGCTATAATTCTGGATGATTATTTATTTATTCAGTGTCATAACTACATCTCTGACATTTATAACAAACCAAACCGTTTGAAAATTGGTAGAAAATTGAGCAAGTTATGGTTATTTAAAAACTATTCGCAGCATTAAAACACAATGTTACGAGTGAGCGAGCTGACTGTGGCAAGATGGCCGCCAGTGCGGACGTCAACCTCCATTGGCCAGCAGCGGACGAGACTTCTAGCGTTTATTTTGGATATCTATGGGGCTAATGCCACACCGACCAACTGTCACAACATTGTACAACGACATATACATATCCATACGGGTAATTTGTGTATATTTGTGTATATTTTACATTTGTGTATATTTTACAGCAGCAACTGCATGTCTTACTCGCTCACCGCAGTGTGTTGTGTGTGTATTGACAGTAGCAAATCCCATACTTGTTACAATAAAAGCAGCAGCAATGTAGTAAATCTATTCTGCTAAGACCAAACTTTTATCATCGTCATATTCGTTACCATGCCACACACTCAGTTAGTTTACCCATGAAACCATCCAGTCCTTGAAGAGTTAACTGTGCATGTGTCGTCGCCATAGTAACAGAGCCATGAAATAAACGTGAACCTGAACAAATCCAGCGCCGATGTGTCCTTAACTCATCAGTGAGCCGTCGACGATAACATCTGACAATATCTGTCGGCCTCAGGGATGAGAGACGGGTCAAGGTCAAAGAGCTGTCTGCAAAATATAATAAAATATATAATAATTACAGTAATTACATAGTGCTTTTAATGCCTGACGTACAGCTAAAGTGCAGTGAAATAATGTTTAGAGATTATAGTATGTCTCTGTTGTTTGTTATGTCAAAGTTTGTCCTTGTTTAGGGTGCATCCAAAGACAAATGTCCATTTGTGGACAATAAAAGTAACTTTCTAACTGGAGTAACAGTCAACAGTAATATCAACAATACACAAATCTAAACAAAATACAAAAAATAAACAGCAATGAGAAACAAAATGACATTTGAACAACTTAAACTTCACGACTATACATTTTATATGTTAAAAATTGTAAACAAAACTAAGATTATTGGAGTATGTTTACAAGAAAAGATCAATATTTCTACTTCAAAGGGTCATGTTTCATAAACTGTTGTACTTGGCATTTTGTAATTTGTGAATTTCGTATGAATATTAATATGACAAGTTAAAGTCAACATGAAACTGCATTTACAATGTATTTCACTTCCGTTGTATTTCTGAATAAAACAGGATATTCAACAACAACAACAAAATTGTAAGGCTTATCAATGTTAAAATTATCTCTGTTTGATGGTGGATGATAAATAAGAGATGGATGATGTCAGCGGAGAAGAAAAAAACATTTCAGACACTTCTGTTAAAGAGATTATGAAGATCGTTCACAATTAGAAACATGAATACATTTTTTTCATGTTGACTTTAAATTGATTTTAGTTAATCAAGCAAACCATACTTTTACCTCTCGCTTCTTGATTTTTGTATTTGACTATATTTGCTTTACTATTTGATTATTTTTCCACCTCTTTTTAGATGCACAGAGCTATTATCTTGCATTGCGAGGTCTGAAATGGTTGTTAATCAATCAATCAATCAATCAAACAAACCTTTATTACAGACTCAGGGTCCAGTTTTTTAAAATATATAACCAAAAAAAAAAAAATCAATACGTTACAAAAATAATATTATATTGTGAGACCTGAAGTGGTTGTCCATCAATCAACCAACCAACCAATCAATAAATCAACCAACCAATCAACCAACCAATTAACCAACCAATCAATAAATCAACCAACCACTCAACCAATCAACCAACCAACCAATCAATAACTCAATAAATCAACCAACCAATCAACCAACCAATCAATAAATCAACCAACCACTCAACCAATCAACCAACCAACCAATCAATAACTCAATAAATCAACCAACCAATCAATAACTCAATAAATCAACCAACCAATCAACCAACCAACCAATCAACCAACCAACCAACCAACCAATCAACCAAGCAACAAATCAATAAATCAACCAACCAACCAACCAACCAATCAACTAACCAACCAATCAACCAACCAACCAACCAATCAACCAACCAACCAACCAACCAACCAACCAACCAACCAACCAACCAACCAACCAATCAACTAACCAACCAATCAACCAACCAACCAACCAATCAACCAACCAACCAACCAACCAACCAATCAGACTCAGGGTCCAGTTTTTAAAAGATAAATATATATATATATATATATATATATATATATGAAGAGTTCAGATGCAAAAGCCTCTAAATGCCATTTGAAATTTTCTTCTTTAATGATGATTTTTATCAAACTTGTATATTTAAGTTCAGTAATTTCACTTAAATAACAATTAATAGGTAATTATCATTGCCATTTAAGTGAAATCACTGAACTTAAATATACAAGCTTGATAAAAATCATCATTAAAGAAGAAAATTTCAAATGGCATTTAGAGGCTTTTGCATCTGAACTCTTCATATATACACACACACATATACGTTATAAAAATGATCTTGCACTGCGAGTTCTGAAGTGGTTGTTAATCTACCCAAAGTACCAGCAGTGCATTTCCAGCATCACACACACACTTCGCCTACATTTCCCTAAGGCGGGACACATCCCAGCTCACGCTGACGCCAACGAGCCGATGCTGAATCCGTCCATCCGTGCTTAGAGGACCTGCTGTCTCTCAGCGGGACGCTTTCGAAGACCTCTGACCTTTATCATCACGACTCGGGATACAATCTGCACCGCGGCCTTGCAGGTTCAGTTTCAAGAGACCGAGCTAACCGAGTCAGCGACTGAATCTCCGCAAGCCAGCCTCTGATTCCCTGAAGCCGTTGCCTCACACTGATATCACCCAACCGCCACTGCACAGCGAGAATAGAAAAGACTGAATGATATGTAGGCCTTGTGTGTGTGTGTGTGTGTTGGGAGAGTATGAAGGATCTCATTCCAAGATTGAAAATACCTTTACATGCCTTGCACTTTCTTTAATGCTGGGTCCCTACAAAATATTCGGTAACACTTTACTTGAAGGGGTGTGCATGAGACTGACATGACACCTTCATAATCATGACATGACATATGTTATGAATATGAAGGAGGTTTCATGCATGTTTGACATTTTGAATGCAAACATAACATTGTTTGAGATGTCTAGGTTATGACAATTTGACATAAACCAATACATCAGAACCTGTCAGTGTCTTTGTCATGACAACTTGTCAACCCATTTTTAACCCAACAGTTGGGTTTGTCCATATTTGACCCAAATTTGGATTAAAACAACAACCCAGCATTGGTTAGAGTGCTAGAACGATAACTATAACGATCATTTTAATAATTCAATGCTCTATGAGTTATATGAGAATTGGGAAGTCCACACAATAACAACACAGAGGAACGATATCATAGGAATTGCATTCAGCAAAAAACAACAATAAAAATATTGACAGCCAATCAGAATTGGTCCTGGTCTGAAGAGATTGAACATTTAAAGAGGCAGAACAAGTTATCATTACAGTTATCATTCTTGTTTTTGTATAATTATGAATTGCCATGAGAATATCAAGTTCTTCTATTCTTCCAAAATTTCCAAAAGTTGACTTGTTTCCAGATAATGTAATCTTAAATATATAATTGAATGGCATTTCAACATATTATATACAGTATATCCTACATTTGCTAACAACATCTGGCAAGCGTCTCTCAGAGTAATGAACAAACGATATGCCAGAAACGCTATTAAAAAAAAAACGTTTGTTCATATTTAATAAATGTTCTCAAAACTTTAGCACAAAAACATTATATTTTTGTTCATGGAACTATTTATTTTTTTCTGAAACGCTTTTGATGTTTGCCATTTTTAAAATGGTACGACTTGTTTCAGGATGTTTAGTTAACATTCAATATAAACATTATTATCATTATCAATTATCATTTTCATGGAAAGAAGCTTGCATAACCAATATAAAAACTTGGGAACATTAGCCGAATATTTGTGTTAACTGGGTTATTACATGATTCTGAGTTTGTTTTATGTTTTGATGGTTTATTGGGAGTCATCTTTTAAGGACTCTAAATCTCATCAAATGTGGAATAAATATGGTCGTCTTCAACCATCACCAGAAATCCAAACATTATTAGGATAGGATTGTATTTGTGAAAGCTTATGATTAGGCTTCCCTCTGGTGGTGGAGACGTGCAATAGCACAGAGTCACACACAGGCCTATTGAGATGCACTGCTAGAATCTGTCATGAAATGATGGATGTTCTGAGGCCGAATCAGCTGTATTACAAATCTCTACACACACACACACACACACACACACAGTTGTAGCGCTCCTGAATAGTCGTCTTATTAACAGTGTGACAGATATGTACGCAGCGGTTTAGGGAGATGTAGATGGTTTGTGTGTGTGGGCCGTCACCTCAAAAGAGAGAAAAGACACACACACACTGTTCAGTTCAGTCAAGTAAAGGGCGTTTTCTTCATTCATTACATACATTCACTGCAAACAGCAGCTGCTGAAACATCACTTGTGTGTGTGTGTGTGTGTGTGTGTGTGTGGCACAACTCATGTCAAAGTCTGTTGTTCACATTATTCAGACAGGTCTGTCTGTTCATGTGGGTGGAAGTGTTTATGTGACACTTCAGTGCATCTCTACACTCAAAGACAAATGCACACGAAAGGACTTACAGTGTAATCCATCAGTGAGATTGAGAACTCACACTTTCATCCTCCATCAACATCTGTTCCTGCACGTCAAGTGTGTTTATGCCTCCTTTTATCTCATGTTTGTTTGGTTCTGCATGAGAAAACATTCACTAATTTTTTTCAAAAAAATGTTGTTCAACAATACACTGTAAAAAATATTGTTGGTTTAACTTCAAAAATTAAGTAACCCGGTTGCATTAAAACTTGAAAAATTGAGTTAATACAATGAAGGATATTGATTTAATGATCAGAAACTCACAATATTATGTTACCTGAACTAAATAAATTATTTAAGTTGATTTGACAGAGCAAAAAATGTTGTGATAACAAATCATGATTATATTTTTTTTAATCTCTTAATAGATATTCTTTGTGTATCTAGACACTACAATATCTGAGACTTTTATTTGAGCCAAAACCACAGCAAACGCCCTATAAACACCGAAAACATGACAGTATCGCTCAGGGGAGTGAATCTATTAGAAAGCGAAGCTGCTGACTATCTCCTTTCTGAAGTCGCAGACTTATCTTCCTCAAAAACATTAGAAGAAAAGGTGAAGACATTTTCAACAACCGCATATAAAAATTATTCATCTTTAACAATAATGCAAGACAACGAATCCATAAAAACCCACACAAGATTACAAGATCTCAAATGTTTCTCCTAGAAATCAGAAATGAGAGTCTTGCTAAAGCCTCCGGATTCTCAGATGTTTATAATAATCAGAATAATAATAATCTCACATGAGAGATTTCAGATTAGCATCTCAAACTGTGCCCATAATTAACTAAAGTCAAAGATCTCATGTCGCATTAAATGATCTGAGCGTCTCTACACTGTAATACAAGATGTTTAGCAGTTTTAAATAAAATGAATATTGAAGTAAAATACTAACATTCTGTCTATTTTAAAATTTCACATTTACTATTCACTATTTATTAGTAATTATGTGTGAAATTTAGAAGCAATTTCTCAGTACAAATCTGATTTTCAATGTACATTTTTTTATAGATCTATACTGATAAAACTGTATTTGCACTGTAAAAAAATAATCCTGTAAAAAACCCATGGTAAACTACTGGCATCTCTGGTTACCAGAATTATACAGTAAAATATGGTGTTACTGTTTTTAAAATTAACAGCTAAATACCATTTTGTCAGCAACAGTATATACTTTAACAGCTTATACTGTAGCAGACAAAAAGGCATTTAGCTGTTAATTTTAAAAACAGTAACACGCCATATTTTTACGGTATGATGCTGGCAACCACAGCTGCCAATAGTTTACCGTTTTGTTTTTTTTTTGTTTGTTTTTACAGTATTTAGAATTAACAGCTAAATACCGTTTTTTCAACAACAGTATATAACTAATTTAACAGCATATACTGTAGCTGACAAAACGGTATTTAGCTGTTAATTTTAAAAACAGAAACACACCATATTTTTACGGTATGATTCTGGCAACCACAGCTGCCAATAGTTTACCGTTTTTTGACGTTTTTAAAATTAACAGCTAAATACCGTTTTTTCAACAACAGTATATAACTAATTTAACAGCATATAGTGTAGCTGACAAAACGGTATTTAGCTGTTAATTTTAAAAACTGTAAAAAAACAGTAAACTACTGACAGCTGTGGTTGTCAGAATCATACCGTAAAATATGGTGTGTTACTGTTTTTTGATTTAACAGCTAAATACCGTTTTGTCAGCAACAGTAAATAACTAATTTAACTGCATACTGTAGCTGACAAAACGGTACTGAGCTGTTAATTTTAAAAACAGTAACACACCGTATTTTTACGGTATGATTCTAGCAATCACAGCAGCCAATAGTTTACCGTTTTTTGACGTTTTTAAAATTAACAGCTAAATACCGTTTTGTCAGCTACAGTAAATAACTAATTTAACAGCATATACTTTAGCCGACGAAATGGTATTTAGCTGTTAATTTTAAAAACAGTAACATACCATATACTTTTTAGGTATGATGCTGGTAACCACAGCTGCCAGTAGTTTACCGTTTTTTTTTTTAAATAGTTTTTAACAGGTAAACACTGTTTTGTCAGCTACAGTATAACTAATTTAACAGCATATACTGTAGCTGACAAAACAGTATTTAACTGTTAATTTTAAAAACAGTAACACACCGTATTTTTAAGGTATGATGCTGGCAACCACAGCTGCCAATAGTTTACCGTTTTTTTTTTTTTACAGGATAATTTAATTACAGTCATCTGAGACAAACAGAAACATCTCCAAGAGCGACTTCTGAGCAATGTGCGTTTCCACTGGAAAGATATCAGTAAAGCGTGAACATCTCAGCAATAAAGAGATTCAGGTCATGAATGTACCGACTCTAATATGAGTTGAACTGGTTGGTGTCAGAACGTCTGGGATCAAAGAGCGGATGTCTTATTGCTGTCTAAGAGACAAAGCCAGATGAAAAGATAAAAAGAGGGAGTATTACAGGTTCATGTCAACCTCTGAACCAGATTATTATCTGAGTCCCCGGGTTATTAAAGGCGGATCCAGAGAGCATAAGATCCTTGTTGTGTCAGGTGAGTCGAACCGACGGGATAAATCACTCAGCGCTCACTCATCTATTGATCTCAGAACTGAAACAGTCACAGGTAGCATTTAACGTGTTGTTACTGCATGTGTTCATTCACAAAAGCAAATTGTTTGTAAGAGATGATGGTGTTTGGGAAGCCAAACTACAACAAACCACTTATTAAATTGTTTTTCCATCTGTGTTTTACAGGATGTTGAGGGTGTTACTGCTCCTGTTGGCTGTGGCTGGTGAGATTTATCTGCATCTTATTTATTGATACTATAATTATTATTTTAATACTCTAATTTCTAAAGGTGATTCTGTCACAAGTATTACAATTAGTACGGTGATGTTAAAAGGAAAAACGGGGTCTATGGGAAATCTCACATTATGAAATATTGCCATTTTTTTTTTTTTTTATTTATTTATTTGGATCCCCATTAGCTTCCACAATGTGGTTGCTAGTCTTCATGGGGCCCATAAAAGTACTGAAACTTATGTACAAAATAATAGTTATTCAATCATTATAAATTAATATGGGAACACTTTCTGTCATTTTGATTCATTTCTCTTTGCTTCTTCAAATGTAACATAATTTTTCTGTGACTAAATGTAGTACGTTTGTGTCTTTCCTCATTAGTTCCAAGGTTCACATACAGCATTCTTCTGAACTTTAACCTTTGTCAGGGCATAATCGCATGACACATTGGTACATTTAATCTTCTTGATAAAATATGAGATTACCTATTCAACAATTGAGATAGATACAAGTCATAAATCAGTTGTGCTATACAGTGATATGGCTTCTTTCTTCAATATTTAGATTAAATAAAGGTTATGTGGCATGGTTAATTAGTGAATCCTGTTTAATATCCCTTTCACATAAAAAACAGGGCTAACCAGCATTTAAAGCAACAAAAATGATGCGTATATGAACAGATAAAGTGTTACTTAAAGCCCTTGTTTAATGCATTATGAAGGTTTTTACAATGAACATTACAATCAAATATATCTAGTCATAAATAATTGTAAGCAAAGTTAAAATGCTTAAGTTATATTTGCAGATATAAAGTTTTAATGCATTATATTTCTAAAGGCATGTTCAATGAATGGATTATTTTAACTGTGGTTACAATTATTCATGAGACCATATTATAAGGTGCATCACAAAGCAGAATTACTGCATTAAAAATACTTTAATAATGCATTAAGGGCTTTAAGCAAAGTGTTACCAAAATGTTATATGTTCATGATGTACAGGTGAAACTCGAAACATTTGAATATTATGCAAAAGTTATAATTTTGATGATTATGGCATCAAACAGCTTGTGAAACAGCTTTGAGAAAATTCAATGAAATCTATAAAAAAAAAAAAAAAATACAGAAATGTCGCCCTCTGAAAAGTTTAATCATGCATATATATGAAGAGTTCAGATGCAAAAGCCTCTAAGTGCCATTTGAAATTTTCTTCTAGAATGATAATTTTTATCAAGCTTGTATATTTAAGTTCAGTGATTTCAATGATAATTACCTATTAATTGTTATTTAAGTGAAATTACTGAACTTAAATATACAAGTTTGATAAAAATCATCATTAAAGAAGAAAATTTCAAATGGCATTTAGAGGCTTTTGCATCTGAACTCTTCATATATACTAAATATATTAGTTTCACCATTTAATTTAAATTACTGAACTTCTAATTTTTCGAGTTTCATCTGTATGTGCAGGTCTCCATGCAAGACCTCTGCATCAATTCCCAAATGGTAGACTGAAACCAATATGGCCAGACAAGGCCCAACACGAAGACAGAGACAACATGAACACTGGCGTGAAACCCAAGAAGCAAACAGCCGTTCCTGTTGAGTTACGCAGACAGGGAACAGAACCATCCCGACGCTTCCTGATGGATCTCAACACTGGGATGCTCAAGAACGAAATCAGCGAAATGAACAGAAGAGTTTCTGGGTGTATGTCTGTGAAGTCATTTTTTTTAATTCAATGCACATAGAAGATTGGTCATATTTACCTATTTTTCTTTCTCCCCAGTCTACAATCCTCCAGCTTATGGGAAGAGGCAGGGAACAGAACCCTCCAGACGCTTCCTGATGGACTTGAACACTGGGATGCCTTTACATGAAGTTGGAGAAATGAACAGAAGAGTTTCCGGCTGTAAGTCTGCCAAGACATTAAAAAAAAAAACTCAAAGCACAGAAGATTGGTCATATTTACCTATTTTTGTCTTCTCCCCAGTCTACAATCCTCCAGCGTATGAGATGAGGAAGGGAACCCAGAACTCTCGGGCCACTCTTGTGAATCCCAGAACCGGACAGAAGCTGCCGCAACTATCAGAGCTTCAGAGGAGGACAGCGCCATGTGAGTCTTTCCAAACGTCTACACAAACGACATCAGTCACGTTTTAAGACTTGACATTTATTACAGAATTGTGTGTTTGAGCGTAGCAAGCGGCAACCTCAAATAATTAGAACATAATCTGTTATGATAATCTGTTCTGGACAATTATATTTTATATGCACATTTGCAGTTTAAGTGGCTGCCGTAGACTTCCCGAAAGCATCGTTAGCCAACTAATGGTCGCAAGTTCCGTCGTTATCAGCAGTTCAACGAGTCGGTGTTTCCCGAAACCATCGTTCCAACGAACATTCGCAAACAGCATCGCAGAGTTGTGTGGTTTGAACGACAGCTCTCGACCTGTGGTGGTTAGAGGCATCGTTTCTATATTGATAAATCAATATATATATTGATATATATATTGATACAAAAACCCAGATAAATCCTTATCTTGAGCAAAATAAGCAAGCTGACATACAATTCAACCGGTGCCTTTTATTCATAATACATACAAATGGAATTTACGTCTTTTAGTTTGTCAAAAGATTTGAAGTAACGTGTTTGAAGAGTGCGCGTGTGCGAACGTGCTCTACTATGTAAGAACGAGCCAAATATTGAGTCTAAATAACTGAGAAAAATCTGAAATAGTCCTCAGATTACATGTTTGTAAATTATATTAAAACAAATCTAGCGTTAATTGGATCGCAAACAGTTTCATTAAAAGTAGTTATTACTCCACCACGTGCGAAACCAACGTTGAACGATACTTTGCGACAGTGGGTTTCGGGAAACAGGAAAGATGCATCGTACTATGATAGTGAAACAGTGAACTACTGTCACTACCACAGTACGATGCATCGTTGGAGAAATCAACTAGCTAATCGCGACTGTTTCCCGAAACCCACTGTCGCAAAGTATCGTTCAACCATGTTGGTTTCGCACGTTGTGGAGTAATAACTACTTTTAATGAAACTGTTTGAGATCCAACTAACGCTAGATTTGTTAATATAAATTACACACATGTCATCTGAGGACTATTTCTGATTGTTCTCAGTTGTTTTGCTTTATTGCCAGACTCAATATTTGGCTCGTTCTTACATAGTAGAGCACGTTCAAGCACGTTACTTCAAATCTTTTGACAAACTAAAAGACGTAAATTCCATTTGTATGTATTCTAAATAAATGGCACCGGTTGTACTGAATGTCAGCTTGATTATTTTGCTCAAGATAAGGATTTATTACCTCCAAATGTCATGCAATATAGAAACGATGCCTCTAATCACAGGTCGAGAGCTGTCGTTCAAACCACACAACTTTGCGATGCTGTTTGCGAATGATGGTTTCGGGAAACACCGACTCGTTAAACTATGCAGATAACGACGGAACTTGCGACCATAGTTGGCTAACGATGCTTTTGGGGAACACACCCCAGAGCTGGTGGACCAGCTGTTCCCAAGCAAACAACAACCAGCGTCCCATGCATGAGCATAAACGTGAGATTAGTCTCTTTTTTGAGAACCATAAGACTTAAAAAGTCTCCAATTGTTCTTGTTTAACCTCATATAGGAAACTTTTCAACTGTCTGAGAGATAATAAATCTCATTGTGATTTTTTAATTTTATTCATATGGGATGTTTTGAAGTGTGACAGTCTCCATTTGTTGTGGTATTTCTCCAACAGTGGATGATTTCAGACAAGACCACGTCCAACACATGATGAAACCACATGAGCTCAGAGCGATCCCTGCTGAACCTTCCAGAAACGTCCTAATGGACCTGAACACCGGTCTACTCAAAGAACACAGGAACGAGTTGGACGGGAGAGTAGCAGGCTGTAAGTCTCACTTTCTAATGGACGATCTACAACCCTTCTGAAAACACCTGCATTTTGCTGGTGAACATATGACTAATAATATTATACCAACAACGTTTTGTCAGGAAAAAAAACTCTATTTTATAGGTTGATTGCACTATCGAATGTAGAAATGGTTGACGTTACACTAAGAAATTTAACAATGTACATTTCTAGGCCATTGGTTTCAAACCAAATTTGGGTCAAATATGGACAAACCCAAATGTTGGGTTAAAAATGCAACTACAAAAAGTTGAAAGTTGAAGTTGGGTTAAAATTAGAAATTACATTTTTAACCCAACATTTGGGTTTGTCCATATTTGACCCAAATTTGGGTTAAAACAACCCAACATTTTTTAGAGTAAATCAAGTTACATTAACTCTAATCGGTGCTGGGTTGTTTCAACCCAAATTTGGGTCAAATGTGGACAAACCCAAATGTTGGGTTAAAAATGCAATTACAAAAAGTGGAAAGTTGAATTGGGTTAAAATTAGAAATTACATTTTTAACCCAACATTTGGGTTTGTCCATATTTGACCCAAATTTGGGTTAAAACAACCCAACATTTTTTAGAGTAAATCAAGTTACATTAACTCTAATCGGTGCTGGGTTGTTTCAACCCAAATTTGGGTCAAATATGGACAAACCCAAATGTTGGGTTAAAAATGCAATTACAAAAAGTGGAAAGTTGAAATTGGGTTAAAATTAGAAATTACATTTTTAACCCAACATTTGGGTTTGTCCATATTTGACCCAAATTTGGGTTAAAACAACCCAACATTTTTTAGAGTAAATCAAGTTACATTAACTCTAATCGGTGCTGGGTTGTTTCAACCCAAATTTGGGTCAAATGTGGACAAACCCAAATGTTGGGTTAAAAATGCAATTACAAAAAGTGGAAAGTTGAAATTGGGTTAAAATTAGAAATTACATTTTTAACCCAACATTTGGGTTTGTCCATATTTGACCCAAATTTGGGTTAAAACAACCCAACATTTTTTAGAGTAAATCAAGTTACATTAACTCTAATCGGTGCTGGGTTGTTTCAACCCAAATTTGGGTCAAATATGGACAAACCCAAATGTTGGGTTAAAAATGCAATTAAAAAAAGTTGAAAGTTGAAGTTGGGTTAAAATTAGAAATTACAATTTTAACCCAACATTTGGGTTTGTCCATATTTGACCCAAATTTGGGTTAAAACAACCCAACATTTTTTAGAGTAAATCAAGTTACATTAACTCTAATCGGTGCTGGGTTGTTTAAACCCAAATTTTGGTCAAAAATGGACAAACCCAAATGTTGGGTTAAAAATGTAATTTAAAATTTTAACCCAACTTCAATCGCATTTTTAACCCAACATTTGGTTTGTCCATATTTTACCCATTTGGGTTAAAACAACCCAGCACCGTTTAGAGTGTATGTAGAACTTGATTCACTCTAAACATTTTGGGTTGTTTCAACCCAAATTTGGGTCAAATATGGACAAACCCAAATGTTGGGTTAAAAATGCAATTAAAAAAAGTTGAAAGTTGAAGTTGGGTTAAAATTAGAAATTACATTTTTAACCCAACATTTGGGTTTGTCCATATTTGAACCAAATTTGGGTTAAACAACCCAGCATTGTTTAGAGTGTATGAGTTACTAAACATTAAACAGCAGGAACTTACAATGTTAAGTTTGGTGGCACGATCAGTTTAGTCACTGATGATGATTTCTGGTTAAAGCATGGGAACTTATGATGACATAATTATTTATTATGCAGAACTGCCAGTTCTGAATCCTAATTGCTTCAAGTTTTTAAGTATTCACAACTTCTGATTTTTAAGTGTAATGCAACAACAACCAAAACAAAGTCTAGTTGGTCTTTTCAAAACAAAAGGGAATCTAGCGTTTTTGCCAGTTTGGACTTATGTTTTCTTTCACCTTCATTAGCAGCCAAATGGGAAGTGGTTTCTGGCTATGAGCACGAGGACATAAAAAGCCAAGACTCTTCTGAACGTAAGGAAAACCGCGTAGCCGTTCCTGTTGAGTTACGCAGACAGGGAACAGAACCTTCCAGACGCTTCCTGATGGATCTCAACACTGGGATGCTCAAGAAGGAAGTCAGCGAAATGAACAGAAGAGTTTCAGGCTGTACGTTTGCAAAATAAGTGGATTTCAAGTTTCAACAACTATTATTAACCATATTATTTTCTCCCCAGTCTACAATCCTCCAGCTTATGGGAAGAGGCAGGGAACAGAACCCTCCAGACGCTTCCTGATGGACTTGAACACTGGGATGCCTTTACATGAAGTTGGAGAAATGAACAGAAGAGTTTCCGGCTGTAAGTCTGCCAAGACATTAAAAAAAAAAACTCAAAGCACAGAAGATTGGTCATATTTACCTATTTCTGTCTTCTCCCCAGTCTACAATCCTCCAGCGTATGAGATGAGGAAGGGAACCCAGAACTCTCGGGCCACTCTTGTGAATCCCAGAACCGGACAGAAGCTGCCGCAACTATCAGAGCTTCAGAGGAGGACAGCGCCATGTGAGTGTTTCCAAACGTCTACACAAACGACATCAGGCACGTTTTAGGACTTAGAAATTATTTAAACATTTATACTTGCACTTTGGGGAACTGAAGTGCCTTGGTACGCAAAGCTTTGTTTGATGCGTCGACGTAGGTGGAACATACTGAATAACTCCTCCCCCTTTTCAAATAGCCAATAGTTTGTTTGTTTACATCACAGACTGCAGTCATACTTGACAGCACCATGGAAGCGAATCAGAGCGCTGATGATACATTGGATTTAATAGTAATTATAATAGTTAATAATAATTTAATAGAGTTGTGAACTAATTCTATCCATTTCATTCTTAACCAACATACAGTTGGAAGATGAAATAAAAACTCGAGTGTTTGAGTAACCGAACACACTTCAACACGTACTGCTCTGTGACGTGTCAACGCTCGCTTTGTCCAAGTGGTGTTTATAGTGTAGGGGGCGGAGCTTTAGATTCTAGAGGGCATTTGATTGGACAGGAGATGCGATGACAAGCTGAAGCCCGCGGTGATGTCATAAAAATCCTTGATTTATTTTATCAAAAGTGAGAGACTGTAAGTTTTAAAGGCTTATTTCTCCTAAATGTGAATTTTGTCGTTGTTGTTTTGGAACACACCAGCTTATTTATAACATTAAGGCTAACATATTCATCCTAAGAGCTAAAAAAAACTTTAAAAGAAAATTCTGTCATCATTTCTATCCATATTAAAGGGTTAGTTCACCCAAAAATGAAAATTTTGTCAGTATTTACTCACCCTCATGTTGTTCCAACCCCGTAGGACCTTCGTTCATCTTCGGGACACAAATTAAGATATTTAAGATATTAAGATCGCTCCTGAATACTAGTCCATAGGCTTCTTGAGGGAATGACTCTTGCTGTCCTCGAAAAGTCATCAAAGACATCGTTAAAATAGTCCAAGTGACTACAGGGGCTCAATCTTAAGTTTATCAAACGACGGGAACACTTTTGTGTGCAAAAAAACAAACAAAAATAATGACTTTATTTCAACTATTCACTTCCTTCTCCATGGGCCTGTAGTCAGTTAACGTAGTGTGATTGCGTAAAGCTACGTCACACGAAGGCTCACTATTGGTCGACGCTGGTCATGTGTGTGTGATGCGTGTGACTTACAATAACAGAAGCTTACGCTATTAAACTAGTAACCTGACTCGCGCAGAGGGAGAAATAAACGAATAGTTGAAAAAAAAAGTCGTTATTTTTGTTGTTTTTGTGCACAAAAAGTGTTCTAGTCGTTTGATAAACTTAAGATTGAGCCCCTGTAGTCACTTGGACTATTTTAACGATGTCTTTAATGACTTTTCAAGGCCAGCGAGTCATTCCCTCAAGAAGCCTATGGACTAGTGCAGGAGTGATCTTAATATCTTAAATATCTTAATTTGTGTTGCGAAGTTGAACAAAGGTCTTACGGGGTTGGAACAACATGAGGGCGAGTAAATACTGACAGAATTTACGTTTTTGGGTGAACTAACCCTTTAAATGTTTTCCTTCTGTGCAACAAAAAGCGTTCAAGCATTGAAGACATGCTTTTTTGACTGAACTAATCCTATGTTTTTCTGTATTTATCCTTTAACAGTGAATGAGTTTAGACAAGCCACTGAACACCAGCCGCAGGTCCTACACGAGCTCAAACACGGCTCTGAACCATCCGGAAACCTCAAGATGGACGTGAACACCGGTCTACTGAAAGAAAACCAACATAAGATGTCCAGAAGATCACGCTGTAAGTCTCAATTTCAAATATCTGAGAACAAGACATGTTGTGCCATTGAATTAAAGCTTATTTGTTGATGTTGAAGATCTCATCCGATACTTTACAAGCCAATGGATTAGGAAAAACGTAATGGTTGCCTTGCTCGACTCGTGTTTTCTTTCACCTTCATTAGCAGTCGAATGGGAAGTGGTTTCTGGCTATGAGCACGAGGACATAAAAAGCCAAGACTCTTCTGAACGTAAGGAAAACCGCGTAGCCGTTCCTGTTGAGTTACGCAGACAGGGAACAGAACCTTCCAGACGCTTCCTGATGGATCTCAACACTGGGATGCTCAAGAAGGAAGTCAGCGAAATGAACAGAAGAGTTTCAGGCTGTACGTTTGCAAAATAAGTGGATTTCAAGTTTCAACAACTATTATTAACCATATTATTTTCTCCCCAGTCTACAATCCTCCAGCTTATGGGAAGAGGCAGGGAACAGAACCCTCCAGACGCTTCCTGATGGACTTGAACACTGGGATGCCTTTACATGAAGTTGGAGAAATGAACAGAAGAGTTTCCGGCTGTAAGTCTGCCAAGACATTAAAAAAAAAAACTCAAAGCACAGAAGATTGGTCATATTTACCTATTTCTGTCTTCTCCCCAGTCTACAATCCTCCAGCGTATGAGATGAGGAAGGGAACCCAGAACTCTCGGGCCACTCTTGTGAATCCCAGAACCGGACAGAAGCTGCCGTTACTATCAGAGCTTCAGAGGAGGACAGCGCCATGTGAGTGTTTCCAAACGTCTACACAAACGACATCAGTCACGTTTTAGGACTTAGAATATGATTAAAACGTATGCAATATTAAAGGGTTCTTTCCATTCTAATTTGTACCAAAATGTTTTCTTCTTCTTCTATGCAACACAAAAATTATATTGTGGAACTTTCAAAAATGTAAAATTTTAGATTTGTGAATTATCACGTTTTTTTTTTTTTTTTTTTGCGAACTTTTGCTCAGAATCGGTGAGCATTTTCTAATCAACAAAAGCTATCTGCCCTGGCTAAGTAATAAGGCATTATTAAGTTAAATAACGGCTCATTTTGCTTGTCATCATTCTTTGAACTTAAGTTGTGTTAACTTAACACCTCTAAAATAATCATGCAATTAAGGGCCCAAACTAAACAAATCCATGCATAAAAATGCTGAAACCAAAGTGATTTATTTATTTCTGTGGTCATTTTCCAGATGTTTGACTGTGACTGCATGAAGACCATCTCTGGATCTATCTCTATGCATCTGAAGTGTATAAGAAGCAAGCTGTTGTCCATCATATATGTAGGCTAACTGTCTATCTAGCAGACTTTACCAATTTCAGAGGTTTCATGCAATATTTGAACTTACCTCCTGTTCTTATGATCTACAAAATAAATGCATTTACAAAATGTTACTTTTGATGTTTTATTGATATTTAAAAACTGATGTTTTACATGTTTTTACGGTTTTATCTTAGTGACCTGTGGGACATCTTTTCTTATTATTTGGTGTGTTAAAGCGCCCCTGCCAACTTTATCCCTTAAAACTCATCTCTGATCACCACAAATGATCATATTTAAACGTTTTTTCCATGGAAAAAATGTATAAAAGCCATAAAATAGTCTGAATGTAACTCTACAACCTTGTCTCATTTATATGTGGTTCTATGAATATTCAAATGAGCCCCGCCTCCACTCACTCACTCAGCTCAGAGATCCACTGGTTGATCAAGGGGTGCATTTCCCGTCCAACGAAACCCATTGTCGCAAAGTATCGTTCAACCACGTTGGTTTCGCACGTGGTGGAGTAATAACTACTTTTAATGAAACTGTTTGAGATCCAATTACCGCTAGATTTTTTAAATATAAATTACAAACATGTAATCTGAGGACTATTTCTGATTTTTCTCAGTTATTTTGCTTTATTACCAGACTCAATATTTGGCTCGTTCTTACATAGTAAAGCACGTTCGCACATGCGCACTCTTCAAACACGATAATTCAAATCTTTTGAAAAACTAAAAGACGTAAAATCCATTTGTAAGTATTCTAAATAAAAGGCACCGGTTGTACTGAATGTCAGCTATCAATCATACTACATACATACATACATCAGCATCTATGCTAACAATAAAGTTATACGCCTTATTCACGGCAGCGCCATCTTTGATTTTTAATGAGAATGAAAGCGAGGCTGTGAGGGATAGACTTGCATCTCTTCAAGGGGCTGTACTGTTATTTAATGTGTTTTCGGATTGTACTGCTCATGAAACACTGGAAAAATATCTTTCCAAGAAATGTCAGTTGACAAAAATCTCCCGACATTATAAGCTGTGGAAAATTGTAAGTAATCTAGCCGCTTTATTCAGCTTTTTACAGCGGATGCCATTGGAAACACGGTGAGTCTATCCCTCACAGCCGCACTTTCATGCCTGTCATGGCGCTGCTCTGAATAAGGTCTATAGGCCTAATCACATTATGATCAACAAAGCTGTCAACACACATTTTAATGCATCATATTTGCTGATTCAAAATATGATAGTTGTTTAGCAAGTAAAAGTCTATTTAAAATAATTGTATATGTCCACCTTCAGCTTATGGTTTTATAAAAATCATGTTCAAATGTGAATATCAATATCAAATATGATCTGATGAGGCTTCTGATGAAATTTTATTTTTTTTTATCCCTCAATCATAATTGTTTTTAAAACGAATTATTGATTGGTTTAGTATTTTATAAACTCTTTATAATTTTCACTGCATCATACTCGTATATGAGCCATAAAAGCCTGATGTGTCACATATGATTCAAAACTTTTTAGATTTTCTCAAAACAACAAACCGTTCCATCAAAACTGGGGTAACTTGGTGGTACTAAAATAATAATTTGGTTATCATGGTAACTTTCGATGATTACTGAAGCGTTATGAGTCGCGTGGAGTCTCTAGCTCGATTATTATAGATTATATTATTACATTATTAGCTAAATATTTAAAATGTGCCGCTTTCGTGTCGCTGTGGTGACCGGAGGAAGAAGCAGTTGATGAGGCATTCTGGGATACTGGCGGACCCAGCAACGCTTCTACTGTGATGGCGACCGATATCGAGCAGATTTTCAGGGATTTTGTAATGAATAAGATTAAAGAAATCGAGGATGAAACGCAAGAAATCAGGTAAAATGTCCGATTGTTTATTTGTGACTGAAGGTATAGCGTGTTTCATTAAAAACGCGTTGATTTTTTTTAGCCGACTAGCTTAACATTAACGTTAGCTGTTATGATCACTGTACACTAACTCCACTGAGATAGCTAGTGTTTGAAGATTTAGCAATCAAGGTGTTGAAAATGATTGTGTATTTTCTCGTCGACTCTCATCGTTTGTTGCCTTCTGTACTAACACATAACGAGGATCATGTTGTTGAAAATAGCGTTGAAGTTATTCCAGTGTAACGTTATAAGAGAATAATATCTCTGTAACGTTATTATTAACATGATACATTTTGTGTATCTAATTTTGTAAAAGAATAAAATTTTTAACATTTACAATAAATGTTACCATGGTTAGCTTTCACTATAATTGTTTCATATAAATTTGTAACACTTTTAAAAATGTTAACACTTCTATCATAATTGTTGATTCAGTGATAACAACATTTCTGGGTTGTTGTCAATTGACAGAATTGTAACGCAATACAATGTTGTTTTTTATCTGAAACGCAAAAACTAAAATTTTGACTTTTATTATCCTCTTTATTATGAAGCTGCTTCGAAACAATTGGTAAAGCACCATATAAATACTAAAATGACTGGATTTGTCTAGTTCTATGGTCTCTGGACACAGTCACTTTACTGGTGTTACAGTATTTTATTTGTGTTCCTGAGAGTAAGAGATTCCTTTTATTATTATTATGATGAATTCTATTGAATTAGGTGGTAGACGCGTGATTATTTCACTTAAGAAATCATCTACATCTGCGTCTGTGTTAAATGAGTAATAAAATGTTTTTTTGTTTTTTAATTCAGTGTTACAGATGAGCCACAGTCTGAACCTGTGACGGATATGAGAGAAGATGGACTAAAGGAAGAACAAATAAACTCACCAACAGGTTAGTTGTCAATACATCTATGTTTTTGTATTTTATGACATATATTCTGACACTAAGTCGTCTTTGCTTTCACTACAGATAAAGTCACACATACTGACCTCCAAGATAACCATGCTAAAGAGGACACCAGCACTAAACACAGGAAAAGTAAAAAGCACAAAAAACACAAAAGCAAAAAGAAGAGAAAGAAACGCAAAGAAGGAAAAGACAGCAGCTCAGAGAGCGAGTCCGACAAAGAGACACAAGAAAGGTGAGACGCTTACAAAAGAGAATGTTAATAAGTCACCCTTGTGTTTTATAGTATTTATATTTAAAAAATGTGACAAGATCCGTTTGTTTAATGATTGAGTATCTTTCTTCTTAACATTTGATCATTTAAACTGTTGAATCATGCACCACTCTAATGTTTTTATAAACTCTACAGCTGTTTAGGTTCAATTATAACTTTGTTTCAATTTGGTATTTTTTATTTCTAATGTGCATATTTTTTCGTTGTCCAAAGTGGAAAGAAAAAGAAGAGAAAGAAGAAGAAAAAAAGCAAAGATGCAGACAAAGGAAAGAGGTCTCGCTCAAAGTCTGAAAGCTCTTCAGCGTCTGGTTCTGAATCCGAGTCTGAATCGAAACCTTCTAATGAAAATACAAAGTCTGAGCTCAAAGACACATCTGCCGTTTTGCCTGACATTATTCCCAAGATGGAGAATTCTGTCCACAAAAGCACTGAAAACGAAAGGCCCAAAGAGAAGAAAAGAAGCTCCAGCAGAAAATCTAAAAGTAAGGAGACTTCTAGAGGATCGAGATCAAGATCCCGGTCTTCGAAACGACACCGTCGCTCAAAGTCAACCTCCCGCTCTAGAAATAGCTCCAAAAAGACTCATAAACAGAGAGAGAGAAGTAGATCAAGGTCAAAGAGGCGCAACAATCGGTCCAGGTCTCATTCAGTCAGAAGAGGCAAACATTCAAGATCCAGGTCGCGAACCAGATCCAGGTCTGTTGTGATCTCGAGGAAGAACAGAAGATCTAGGTCTCGAAGTAGACGCCGCTCCAAGAGTAAGTCTCAAAGTAGAACGAAACCTTCAAAATCAAGGTCCGTTTCAAAATCAAAGTCTGATCTGAAAGATGAACCGCCGAAAACTGAATCGATTAAGAGTGATTCAGATCCAGCATTGGACGTTTTTACAAACTGCGCGATGGAAATGCAGAAAAATGTGTCTCAAAACACAACTGAGAATGGAAAAAGTCCAACAATGGCTGTGTACACTGACGTTGCGTCTGGTTTCAACACAGTTGGAGGTACTGGATCTTGGCGACCAGTTCCCTTCATGGCAGAGACGTCTGTGACCAAGTCTTCCCAAATGTGCATTACACCTGAGGTGCCTTTGGAAGTGACCAATGTATCTGAAGAACCGTCAATCGTTACGCCAAAAGATTCGGAGTGCGCTGCCAACCCTGACGAGAAAGAAACCGACGCAACCAACGAGAGGAGCTCAACCTCACCGTCCAAGTCTCCCAGTCAAGAAACGTCCTCAAGATCTAAAGTAGCTGCACGATCCAGATCAAAGTCGTCCTCGAAAAAGAGAAAATCCAAGTCTCGGTCGCCCTCGGCGAAGAAATCGCACAAGTCCCGGACGAGGAGCAAACGTTCGAAATCCAGGTCGCCCAAAAAGAGAAAGTCGAGATCTCGTTCACAAGGTCGTAGGAGGAAATCTCGAACCCCAGACAGAAGCAGGCGATCTAAATCAAGGAAGAGGTCTCGCTCGCGTTCGAGGAGGAGATCCCGGTCCGGCTCGCGCTGGAGAAGAGGAGGTTTCGGGAGCCGGTCGCTGAATCAGCGGGACCGATGGAAGCGAGAACCCAGTCGCTCCCCGGTCCTCATTCTCCGCAAGAAAAGCTCGACTTCCAGACCTCGACGGAGCACCAGCAAGACGCCTCCACGTCTTACAGAACTTGGTATGGAGAAACTTCTAAATCCGGTCAGGAATAATGAATGTACTCTTTGAGAGAGGTATCTTACGCTCACCAATTCAAATATATGATCAAAACCGTCAGTAAAGACGATGCTACAAAACGTCGATTTCAAATAAATGCTGTTTTTTTAAACATAAAAGAATCCTGAAAAAATTTGATTATGGTTTCCACAAAAATCGTAAGCAGTTAAACCGTTTCCATTCATATTAATTGAACATTATTAAAGGACAACTCCGGCGCAAAATGAACATTTGGTCTAATTACACATTGTTACCAAGTCAACCGTTATCTGAGATTTGTTTTCATGATTGCCGAATGTAAATAGTTTTATCTCTAAAAACAGTTTAGCCTATAACGCTAGTATATAGGGCATAGAGTAATGACAAATAAAAATCGCTTGTTATTACCACTAACAAGGCTTAAAATAGCCCCACAGTAACACAGTAGCATAATAAGGGTCTCTACATTCAAACCGAAGCATTGAGAATGAGAACTTTGTCAGTGTCCATACAGTTTAATAAGAAGATATTTTATACACACAGTCAACTTCGCGAATACAGGAAGAAGCCATCTTTGAAAAATAGTCTCTACCAGTCGATCTACAAACGCCGATCCAAGTGTTATACTAGCGTTATAGGCTAAACTGTTTTTAGAGATAAAACTATTTACATTCGGCAATCATGAAAACAAATCTCAGATAACGGTTGACTAGGTAACAATGTGTATTGTAATTAGACCAAATGTTCATTTTGCGCCGGAGTTCTCCTTTAATAATCAATTATCATATTGATCTCTAAAGGATCGTGCAATGATGCTAAAAATTCAGCTTTGATCACGGGAATAAATTACAGTATACTATATATTGAAAACGGTGTTTCAAATTGTAATAATATTTCACAATTTTTCACTGTATTTTCATTAAATAAACGCATCCTTTAAGCACAAAAATATAAAAATATTTTAATTATTCCTAACTTGGCCAGTATTGTAAATTGCATTTGTCGGTAACACTATTTTACAGTGTCCTTGTTACAAGTTACAGTAAATTATGCATAATTACACATGCACTCTAGGGGTGGTTAATTTGTCTGACTTCCCGATTTGATTACGATTATTGAAGTCCCGATTCGATTACAGTCGATTTTCGATTATTATCGATTCTCGATTAGTGATTTTCCATTTCACAAACAGTAAACGAAAATACACTAGACCAACATATTAGCAGCAGCAGCAACATTTTGGTATTAATTGCACTTTTTATTTGTTTGATATTCAATGAAAATGTAATGATGTTTAGTACAAACTAAAAAATTGAACCCGAGGCGGTTTTTTAAAAAATAAAAAATAAAAAATGACGCTTTTACGCGTCAGTGTGAACACTCACATTGGCGCCCTTTGTTTAGTCAGGAGGCATTAAACGTCGGCGAATAATGCGCATGAAATTTGTCCCGGTGTGAACAGGCCTTAACCCATTTGTCTTCTCTTACTGTTGTTTTTTCCTATTCCCAGATAAGGAGCAGTTGCTGGAAATAGCTAAGGCTAACGCTGCCGCTATGTGTGCCAAGGCCGGCGTGCCGATCCCAGACAGTCTCAGGCCCAGAGCTATTCTCCAACTCCCCTCGTCATCCTCAAACTCAGTGCCAGTAATGTCAAACATGACGATGAATGCCGCTATGGCTAGCATGACTGCCGCCACCATGACCGCTGCTTTGTCTAGCATGGGTGCCTTGGCTTCGTTCACACAAATGGCCCCGTTACCCACAATCGTCAACAAGCCGCCGTCTTCAGCCACACCTAATCTTGCCAGTATTGAAGAAGCCAAAAAGAAAGTGACGAAGCAGGCGAACACGTTCAGCATTAAAGAGCTCACAGAGGTACGGGTTGTTGTGCATGTGCTTGCAGTTTGCTGTTTCTTGGTCTGCGCTGACTCAACGGTTTATTTAATCCTTCAGAGATGCAAGAAGATCGCGGAGAGTAAGGAAGAGATGGCCATCGCAAAACCACACGTGTCAGACGATGAAGAGGATGAGAAGTTTGGAGCTTCGCTGAAGGAGAATAAGGGCATTGCGTTCAGTCTTGGTGTACGTCTTTCACGTTTTTAGCTGGACAATAACTTTATTCTAGAGCTGCTGTAAAGCTAAAACGATCTCTGTTACGTTATTAGGGGTTCAAGCACAAAGTGATGAAATTTTAAGGATTTGTAAGGGCGTTTTTCCACCTGAAAGTCCGAACCAAAGTTCATGTTTTGATACATTTTATACTTTCAGAAATTTTGGTTTGGTTTCACACTGCAATAATGCGAGCGCACTAAAGAACTTTACGCGACATACTTGCGTCCTGTCGTCGTCGGCTATGTGGGCTGCATCTTGACATTGATTGGTTTAGTTAACGGACGTGCGTCTGACGTCTGCACGTTGTCATTTTGGCGGGTAACTTTGCCAACATGAACGAACAGACGCATATCGTGCAACTATATTGTTATTTTTATGGCATAATTTATCGGCAGGCCGATATTGAGCATTTTCCAAACTATCGGTATCGGCAGTTATAATGGCCGATAAATTAATATTTCAAAAATAAAATAAAAACGAACGAAACGCGCTTCAACCATTTCATGAGTGTTGCAGTTGTATAGTTTGTCCACCAGAGGGCACTCTACACCGTCCTTGTTGGCAACACTCGTGTATAACACATCCTGCAATCTGCTGATCCAGGTGAATTGGTCACGAGACATACATTGCTTGAAATCTGTTAATTTTTTGTTGCGTGTTTCTGAACAAAAAAAAAATTTATATATCGGATTTTAAAACCAACAAATATTAGTATCGGTATCGGCCTTCAAAATCCTTTATCGGTCGGGCTCTAAACCTGCAGCACCAACTATTCACAAGGCTAGTTCAAATTCACCAAATGCTCATCATGCATTTCACAAGATGTAAACAACACTGGTCCAGAAGCACTTCCTGTTTCAGTTTTTTAACACTATATAAAAGCTGGGATAAAATACAACCAACAGAACATTTAAAACTGAATCAAAAAGTTAAACAAACATCTTTAAGATGTTTTCTTTACATGTGAAATAAAGAAAACAGTTACAAACTGAAACAGGAAGTGTTTCTGGACCAGTGTTGTTTACATCCTGTGAAATGGTCTATAATACTTTACATTTATAATAAACATAGATTTTTTTTTTTATTTTTTTTTTTATCAAGACCAGATTTATCGTTTTAGGCAGGATTTGACTCTCACGTTCTTGATCTCTACTTCACGGTAACTGTGTTCTCTGCTCTTTCAGATCACCTCAGTAAAGCCAGGCGTCCGCGCCGAAGCGGCCTTTGCTAAGGAGTTCCCGGTGTCCTCCGGCTCCCAGCATAGGAAGAAAGAGGCTGATGGTGCGTATGGGGAGTGGGTGCCAGTCGAAAAGAAAACCGAAAAGCCTCCTGCGTCTGTCTCTGCGTCTGCGTCTGCTTCTGTGTCGGCTTCTTCAGAGACCAAGGAAACCAGCAAGGAGAATGATAGTGTCTTTCCTGAAGCACCTTCTCAAGTCAGTGTTTAACTTCTGATTGATCTCAAATAAGCCTCATCATGTTCAGCTTGTCTCTATAAGCTCTTGTCTTTTGGTTTCCAGCCCGTGGACATCACGTTGGCCGTCAGTGAGCGAGCGGTCGCACAGAAGAGGCTGGCGGAGAACCCCTTCGACATCAATGCCATGTGTATGCTCAATCGGGCTCAGGAGCAAGTACGTTTCGAGAGCCTACATGGTCCATAAATTATGTTTTGGCTAATTTGATCTTACTTTCAGCTGCTAGTGTAAGTGTGGCAGTGCTGTTACTGTTAACTAAAACTAAACAAAATTACAAAAACTAAAATAATAGATAAAAATTAGGAATGCAAAAAGTGCGCACGGGGAGTACGTTTTGATCCTGATTTGTATACTTTATTGGATTTATAATATTTTTGACTTGTGGTTTTTGATACATATATTCCGATTTATTTATGAGAATGTATTTGTGATTAAAACATTTTTAAAATATGTTTTGCTTGGTTTAGTCATGTTTTTGATGAGATATATTTTCTTTGCAATATTTGAACTTTCTCTCTTCTGTTTGTCCTGTGTGCCGTGTGACTAATTGATTGCCGTTTAAAAGAACTCTGATTGGCTGTGTCCCAATTCGCCTACTTATACTACCCCCTAAAAGTATGTACTATTTTTGTGAAGAAAAAGTACATACTTTTGAGTGTGTAGCAAAAGAGTAGGCAAGCTTTGGGACATACTACTTGGTCACCGTAAACTGACCTGTCAATCATCTCATCACAGTTAAAATCCTCCATTCAATCTAATATAATTTCCCATTTCGGAGAGAAATGTAGTCGCACGTTCATCTGCCAGTGGAGGGTCTTCCATGCGGAGACTCTCATGTGTTTGCAATTAAAAAAATAAAATAAAAATAAAAAAATGTCAAAAGCTAAAAAAAAAAAAAAAAAACTAAAATTAAATACTAGATCAATTTACTCAAGTGCCTTGGGATTTTTTTTTTTATCGAATTAAAAAAAATAAACTTAATAAAAATGTCAAAAGCTCAAAAAAAAAAAATTTGAAATGTAATCAGAACATATAATATTACAGTAGTGGGCAAAAGTGATGTTTGTTTTTAAAGACCCTACAACTTTGATTAAACAATAAATATATATGTATATGTTAAATTAAATATGAAGTTAAACCAAAACACTAATCTTGGTTATGGTATTTATCTGATAAAATTATTTGGCAAAAGAGGGAAGCTACAGGTTTTATTTTACTGTGCAAAAAAAATGCATAGAAAATCAAAAAGCATACGCTGACTACTGCATAAGTTAGTAATTAATTATTCATATTTGGGTTTTGCTTGTGTTCATAATTTCTTTGTGTGACAGGATGGACAAAATGGATGTTGCACACAATTTGGGATGTTTCATTATGGTATTATCACAAATAAAACTATTGACTCAAAGCACAACTACGCAATATGCTTACTGTACTTAAAACCCCATTTATCGATTGTTTAAATTAAACTGAATTAAAATATAAATATTAGATGAACTTGGAAATTGGAAATGTGCCTTTGCAACTAAGCTGAAGTTGAAGTACCAAATGTACTGAAACTGAATAAAAATAACTTGAAGCTATTGAAGCCCAACAAAATGACGAAAATGAAAAAAATATATATTATAAAAAAAATAAAATGTAAAATATTAATAAATACAATAATGGTATATAAATAATTCTTAAGTTACATATAAAACATTTTAACGTCATTTTGTTTAGTTTCCTGGTGTGAAAATCTCAATTTGAAACAAAAATTGTGATTCTCAGTTTATCCAGAACCATGCAGCTCTCATACATATGGTATTAGCCGATTAGATGATTTTATTGCTGACGTCTGGTAATGACCTTTCACAGGTTGATGCATGGGCCCAGTCCAACACGATCCCCGGCTTCTTCACGGGTTCGACAGGCGCTCAAGTGCTCTCGTCTGACGAGCTCTCCAACAGCGGCCCGCAAGCCTGGATTAAGAAGGTAAAGCCCTGAGTCGACGCCACCACTCTTACAATGATTCTGGACATGTATTGTGCTTGTTTGTGTTTTGCATCATATATGTGTGTTAAATTCCCAAGAATCATAAAGTTGATGACATGAAAGATGGATGACAGATGCTTAATTTATATTTACACTGTTCTGACACACGCTCACATTGCACATGAAGGGTAAAATAGATCCTGAAATGCTCTCAAAGTACCCATCATCCCCTTTTATAAAGCATATAAGAATGGTCATCTGTGATTACTTTGCCAATTGGTGTACCCAACTGAGTTGTTAATCCGGTCACTCGCACAATGATAGTTCACACCGGACGCTTTTTAATTAATAAGTATTGATCTTTGAGCTTAGCATGACGTCAGTGTATCCTGGGAAACGATCTGGCCAAAAGACAGCTCAGAACTGTGTGTGTGTTTACTGACGTCAGCTGAAATAGTGAGAAAGAGCGTCTTTTCTTCTCGAGCGGACCTATTATGCGCTTTTTCAATGTCTTGATTTAATTTTTTCAAACTTGAATGTAAAAAAAATATTTATATATATTGTTTACAGGGTTTTTGTGGGGCATTAAAAGTCAATAAATGGATTTAGTGAAAATTAAGGCCTTAACATTAAAAAGAACATTAAATTAATCCTACAGGCATTAAAAATGTAGATATAGTTTTTAAAATTTAATACTATCAATTTATTTGAATTTAGTCTTCATAATTTATCATTTTTTTTATTTGCTGTCAATTACTGGTTTGGTAATTGCTTCCATATATTTTTCAATTTTTATCCAGACATCAATATTTGTATTAGTTATCAGTGAGACTGACCTTCATTCTTAAAAATAAATGCCATTAGACAATGTATTTGAAATATACTGTATGTTGTTTCTACATTAATTAGATTAACTGTGAATTTATTACATTATAAAAAAATACCTACATGATAATACAAAAATGTAAGTCTTTTTAATCACGATTAATCACAGACAATTTTTTGATTAACCCTAAAACTGTATTCTGGTATATAGTTTTGATTTATTTTAAAAAATACTTCCCTTGATCTGAGCAGTACAAGACTTGCCTACTTTTCCTAAGTTTGTCTCCTGAACACACACTTTTTTTTGACTCAATTCTACAATGTTAAGTGGGTGAAAAAAAAACCTCCTTAATCTTGTATTTGGGTCAAAAATGGGCACCCATTGAAATGAATGGGAAAAACTGTAATTTAGAGCATTCTAAAATAAGACAAAATTAGACACCGGGTGACAGCAAAGTCACTTTATCTTTAGGTTTTAGCTCTAAGAACTTATTGGAATGATATTTTAATGTAGTTAAAAAATAAAAGCATAATTTACATAGTAAATATGGTGCTTTTTGAAGTAAATAAATTCAAAAATACCCCCAAAATACAAAAACCATAAATGGATAAACAAAACTTTTAACATTTATAATAAATAAAAATTAGGATCACACCTGAGTCCTCTGTGCCCACATTTGTCCACAATTACAGGATTAAGGGCTATAAAGTGAATACGGTTTGAGGGCTACTTGAGTTGAATTTTTTTTTAATCAAATGATTGCACAAATATATAATATCTGTGGTTAGTTATGGATCATGAATGGCATTACATTTTTAAAAAATGGCATTAAAAAGATTTACATTTAATTTAAAAATACCTGCAGAAACCCTGGTTTAGCCCCTCCTCCTGAAAAGCACACTGTGCTCTGATTGGTCGGCTGGATCAGTGTGTTGTGATTGGACGAGCGCTTCGAGTGTGTTTGGGAAATGTCCCGCCCCTTTCCATAACCGCCAGTTTAACACACTACTAACTAACTCAACCAGGCCCCGCCCCTTTATTATGCGCATTAATTATTATAATGAGGAATATTTTGACGTGTTCGTTCCCGGGAGAAACTCGAGACTACAATGGAGGCGTTTCAGGAGTTCAGAAACACTGATATAGAGAAGAACTGGAGCTTTTTCATACTTTGATAAAAGGATAAACAGTCCCACTTTAAAGCTACACTGTGTAACTATTTTAGTTTATTCTTAGCTAAAAACACTTAATATGTGTGCTCATTAATGTATATTTACTTCGTTCAAGTAATCAAGTATTCTCGTGAGTGTAAAAATACATACGGGTAAGGGGTTCTAATGTCGGTCGCCATGTTGCCCCTCCATCTTGAAAGTACATAAGCCAAAGAGGGACATACCCGTTTATGAAAGCTTCGCCTTTCGCGTTTACGTTTCGGTTAACACTCATGGACGAGGTCGAACTGGAAGCCATGTTAATCTTGGACTACATTGGCCACCGTAGGAGTTAAAATGAAATCGGAATTGAGATATTCACTGGATGGTCATATATCTTTACACCACTAGATGGGGGTAAAAATCACACAGTGCAGCTTAAAGACTCGATCACAGTCGTTTGAAGGAAACAAAACGTCGCCAGCGCAGATGGGTACACCACTTGTGCAGGTCATGCAGATGTTTTATATGTGAAATTTTGTCGTACCAGATGCATTGATGGATCGGCCTCACTTTACTCCCCTGAAAAGTGTCTTTTGAGAGCGAGGGGAGGAAAGGAAGATGATGTGAAGTAAGTCTCTCTCCGCCCCTCCTCTGAAAGACCTGGAAATGAATACAGAAATATGCATCAGATCCGACTCTCAAATCTGATTTAGCAGAAAATAGCCAATGTATGCACACGATTCGGTATAACACAACCTACAGTTAGATTAGTCAACATTTAAAGAGGATTAAACTTTCATCATATTTATACATTATCCACTTTAAATGTTGACTACTGAATATACTGTTCAGAAATGTGGCGTTGGTAAGATCGTTCTCATATTCTCCAAGGCTGCATTAATTTGCTCAAAAAAACAGTAAAATAGTGTAATATTCTTGCAGTTTAAAAAGCTGTTTTAATTTGATCAAAAATACGGTAAAATAGTGTAATATTTTTGCAGTTTAAAAATCTGTTTTAATTTTATCAAAAATACAGTAAAATAGTGTAATATTCTTGCAGTTATCAAAAATACAGTAAAATAGTGTAATATTCTTGCAGTTTAAAAAGCTGTTTTAATTTGATCAAAAATACAGTAAAATAGTGTAATATTCTTGCAGTTTAAAAAGCTGTTTTAATTTGATCAAAAATACAGTAAAATAGTGTAATATTCTTGCAGTTTAAAAAGCTGTTTTAATTTGATCAAAAATACGGTAAAATAGTGTATTTTTGCAGTTTAAAAAGCTGTTTTAATTTGATCAAAAATACAGTAAAATAGTGTAATATTCTTGCAGTTTAAAAAGCTGTTTTAATTTGATCAAAAATACGGTAAAATAGTGTAATATTCTTGCAGTTTAAAAATCTGTTTTAATTTGATCAAAATACGGTAAAATAGTGTAATATTTTTGCAGTTTAAAAAGCTGTTTTAATTTGATCGAAAATACAGTAAAATAGTGTAATATTTTTGCAGTTTAAAAAGCTGTTTTAATTTGATCGAAAATACAGTAAAATAGTGTAATATTTTTGCAGTTTAAAAAGCTGTTTTAATTTGATCGAAAATACAGTAAAATAGTGTAATATTTTTGCAGTTTAAAAAGCTGTTTTCTATGTGATTGTTGTAAAATGTAATTTATATCCTGAGATCAAAGCTGAGTTTTCAGCATTATTACCCGTCTTCAGTGTCACATGATCCTATTTTAAAATGCTGTTCAATCAATGTATTATTGTATAAATATTTTTGTGGAAAAAAGTACAGCATTAATTTGAAATGTAACTTTTGCACAGTTTAATGCATCCTCGCTGAATAAAAGTTTGAACATCAAATTTTGAACATTAGTGTAAATCTTAATTGAATATTGGTGTCTTTTATCATATTGATATTCCTGTCACTTTATTAAAGCAATAAATCTTTTGAAGTCGTATGTTACAGTTACTCTGAGAGGTTTTAGGCACTCCTAAAAACCCATTGGTCTTATTAGTATTAGTAGTATTATTATTAATACAAGCAAAGCCTTTCAACCAAAACTGAGTACATGTGTTTGCAATGAGTCGCTGAGAAGGCTTTGGATGCTGACTGATGTGTAATACACACCTTTACATTAAAGACATGAGAATCCAAAGTGTTCATTTAGACTAAGCTAATTAAATAAATGCTTAATTAGTCTCTGTACAGAGATGATAGGATTCACACAAACAAATACAGCTCATTTATTCAGGGCAGTGTTACCAAAATGGCCAACTTTGCCTAGATACGACAGTCTCGATGTACAGTCAAACCCAAAATTATTCAGATATCATTTTTGATATGTTTTACTAGCGTGTGCAAGACACTATTGTTCATTTCTTAAAGCGAGGAGAGCAAAATAAAGTAAACTGACACCCAATAACTCTTCATACAGCGACTACCAGTAATGATTCGGACACTTTGAGCTGATCATGTGTGTTTTCTGCTCTTACACACACACCGAACAACGTGAAGCATTGCTTGGTCACTAGATATTCAACATAATTGACGTGTGAGACTTGTTTTTGTCATATTTTATGAGCTATCGCGTGTGATATTGTGAGAATACGTTTCGGTTTGACTGTATAAACCCTGATATGTGATATGTTTGGAGCTCACTCTTTACCCAAGAGCGTGATTCAAATGATGTCAAAGGTCGAAGGAGGAGCTGATTTTTTAGGAAGGGTCAATCTGAACAATGTTTGGGGTTCGGCTTTGATTTGCCAGCGGGTTCGAGGCTCTCGAGCTGATTGGTTGGGTTGGGACACGAGGGGTGGGGGCTCACAGTTTGACCTGTGAACTCTCACCCCTCTGTATGGACACTTGTTGCAGGGTCAGTCCTTGTAGCTGCCTCTTTGCCATGGTCAGAGTCAGGCCCGTTGTGTTCACGTCAGATGCTCGGCCGATGATGGGGGCCTAGGTACGTACGTCCTCCAGCACCCTTCCTTCTATTCATGTGGATGTGTGTGTGAACTGCTGCCATGTGCTCCTGTTCGAACCGACTCAAAGCCTGAGCTGTGTTCAGGACAGGTACTGAAGCTCCGCCTGTCGAAGGCTTGCTCATTAGATTAGTTATGTGTTACACTACTGGTCAAAAGGTTTGGAGTTATTAAGATTTTTTTTAATGTATGCGCACCACGGATGCATTTACTTGGTCAAACAAAACGAATATGGTGGAAAAATTATAATTAGCTGTTTTATATATATATATATATATATCAGCATCATTACTTCAGTGTCACATGATCCCTAATATGATGATTTGATGCTCAAGAAACGGAAACGGAACCTCAGATTCAAAATAACACCTTTCATTTGAATTCGAATACTTTGTAACATTTTGGAAGGTGATGTATCACGTTTTCTGCTAAAATGTTTCAACATTTATCGTATTAGAGTGATTTCTGAAGGATCACGTGACACTGAAGACGCTGGATATTACATTTTTTTTGAATAATTTTTCACAATTTTACAGTTTTTTGATCAAATAAATGCTCCCCTGGTGATGTTCATATGTATATTTATACTTGTTTAGTGAGAAATAAAGGATTTAAACAATTGACCAATTCTAATAATAGAAATTGACATTTGCTGATTTGATTTGAAAGCTCACAGCTCGAGCGGATCTCTCTCTCACTGCTGGCCGTTTCTCTCCGTTTGCCTCTCTTTCTCTCTGTCTGAATCTGTCCCGTTGCATTCAGGACCAGTTCCTGCGGGCGGCGCCGGTCTCGGGCGGGATGGGCGAGTTGCTGATGAGGAAGATGGGATGGCGTTCGGGGGAGGGTTTGGGCAAGCACAGGGAAGGCACGGTGGAGCCCATCGTTATCGACTTCAAAACGGACCGCAAGGGTGAGACAGACGACCCCGCGGAGAAACGGATCGGGTGATGATGTCACACTCATGACGTCATGTGCTTCTGTTCACTCAGGGCTTGTGGCAGAAGGAGAGAAAACACAGAAGTCTGGCAACATTGTGGTGATGAAGGATCTTCTAGGTGAGTGACGCGTGACATGGTTTACGTTTCTAGGTGAAACGGGTGAAGCTCGAAAAATGTGAATATCGTGCAAAAGTTTATTTATTTCAGTGATTCAACTTAAAGGTGAAACTAATATATAGACTCATTACACGCAAAGTGAGATATTTCAAGCATTTATTTGTTATAATTGTCATGATTATGGCTCACGTCACAGTTATGAAAACTTTTTTACAATATTCTAATTTTGAATTTGGGGTTTTCATATCTGTAATCCATAATCATCACAATTAAAACAAATAAAGGCTTGAAATATCTCACTTTGCATGTAATGAGTCTATATAATATACTAGTTTCACCATTTTAGTTGAAGGTTTGCACAAAATTCTAATTTTTCAAAGTTTCATGGTTCTTTAAATCTGCACTGATTTATATCAAGTAAACACAAGAATAACTTTGATATTGATTGTAATGCTTCAAGATGAATGCTGAACTTGATCATCCATACAAAACATGCGTAACATATATGATCATAAGGCTTTTGTGATGGGTTTATTTGTTCATCTCATTATATGTTTTAAACTACAAATCTTTAATCATCAAATAAGCATTAATATCATCTTACTGAGACATTGGCTTTTTTATTAGAGCCCGACCAATAAAGGATTTTGAGGGCCGATACCGATACAAATGTTTTTGGGTTTTAAAATCTGATATATCGGCCGATATTTTATTTTATTTTATTTATTTATTTATTTATTTTAAACTGGACATGATAGTCACAAATTTTGTCATGCTTATTTGAGTTAAAAGAACCGATGGGGATGTTCTTTAATTGTTATTCAAGCAACGTATGTATCGTGACCAACTCAACGAGTGTTGGTGTAGAGTGCCCTCTGGTGGACAAACTGTACAACTCCAACACTCATGACATGGTTCAAGCGTGTTTCGTCCGTTTTTATTTTATTTTTAAAATATTAATTTATCGGCCATTATAACTGCCGATACCGATAGTTTGGAAAATACCTAATATCGGCCGATAATATCGGTCTGGCTCTAATTTTTATGTTAGTATCTTCTATTCTGTTATTTAGATCTCATTGATTCACATTAGAAGCATCATCTCACTTTTTGTCCATATAAATATCTGCATCTGCACCAAATGGCATATTTTGCTTCTGAATAAAACAATGTTTTTTACCTCAATATTTTCACTGTATCATATTGTCTTCATTTATACGGTGCTTTTAACAATATAGACTGTTTCAAAGCAGTGATAACAGGAGATTACAGTAACAGCAGCTCTAGAATTAAGTTATTGTCCAGATAAAGTTAGTTTTGAACGTTACGATCATTAGTTATTATGAGCCTTGAAAGCTTGATGTATCAAATTCAACATACATTTTCTGACTAGTATTTTAAATGATTGGCTGATGAGATGTGTCCTGGTTCATCAGGCAAGCACCCGGTGTCTGCTCTGATGGAGATGTGCAATAAGAAGAAGTGGCCCCAGCCGGAGTTTGTGATGGTGCACCACAGCGGACCCGACCACCGCAAGAACTTCCTCTTCAAGGTCCGTGCTCCATTTCATTACGTCAACTTTCTCAAACATGATGTTAGTTACATTAAAATATATATATATATATATAAAACCAGTATTTTCCAATGGATTGTGATTTTAGACATCACAATATTATAAATAAAACTAGAGTTGTGTCCCAAACTGGGAGGGAAATTGCCCAAATTTTACCAGTCACTTTTTCCGGAATTCAAATTTATAAAATAAAGTGCACTAGCATATTTTGAATTTATTATTAATACATATTATATTAGACAATCAGTTAGATTGAAACTAAAGCCGTGCAGGTAAACACTGAATGGCGACTGCAGAAAGCAAAAGGCCGAACATGTCCGGGAAAAAGAGGATGGTAACCCCTACTACTTAGCTTTCTCCACAGAACAAGAGCCTGCTAGCTTAGGCCCTGTTTACACGAGAACGCTCGCGGGTGAAAACGTAAAAATATGTTGTCGGATGTGCCTTTCGTTTACACGGCGACGGCGTTTTTGAGGCTCAAAAACGCAAAAAAAGTGGAAATCCAGTGTGGAAATCTTAAAAACGCTCCACCACCGCCTTCCCGTGTAAACGGTTAAAACGCAAAAGTTTGCTTGACAGTTAAGGTTGTACGCAAACGCGTGGACTTGGTGTTGTTGTAGTATGCACTCCTAGCCACCTGAAGTGCACACTACATTGAATTTCACACACTTTTGCGTCTCCATTTGCACGCGGATTTCCCACACAAAACGCTCGTCTAAATGCAGAATAAAAAAAGATGACGCAACGTCACTTTAGCGTTTTCTCTTCAGAATCATTTCCGTGTAACCATAGCCTTAGCTTCCAAACAAAGATGGCCGACACTATGTGTCCATTCTGTGAGTGAGATCACCCTCTATGGGCGGGTAAAAAACCCATAGTTTGGTGTAGAGACAAACCGATATATCGGCCGGCCGATATTAGGCATTTTCCATAATATCGGTATCGGCAGTTATAATGGCCGATATATGAATATTTAAAAAATAAAATAAAAACGGAGGAAAGATGCTTCAATCATCTCTCCTTGGCCTGTTATATTGAAAATGTATGTTTTACAATTTGCAGTATATGTTATCTATGGCTCATCATAGACTAGCTAACCACAAAGCAAGCTAATGCCACTATCTCCAACGTTAACATTAATGAGCTTGGAAACCACAATGAACTTTTTCTGCCTAAATAAAGTAATGATTACTGTATTTATCTCTAGTTAAAGTCTCTGCATTGTAAAATGTAAGTTATACTTGCGAGGAGTGAACATTTAGACATAGAGAAAAAGTATCAAACGTATCTTGTGCAGAAAAGTTAGCTTTTCTTTTACACGTGTGTGAAATCCAACAATATTTAATCAAAAAAAATATCGGCCGATATATCGGAATATCGGATTTTAAAACCCCAAAATATTTGTATCGGTATCGGCCTTCAAAATCCTTTATCGGTCGGGCTCTATGATGAACTCATTAGACATGCAGTGTTTGTGTGCCGTCAGGTGGTGGTGAACGGGAGCGATTATCAGCCTCAGACTGCCAGTCCCAACAAGAAACACGCCAAGGCGATGGCGGCCACAGTGGCTCTTCAGGCGATGGGAGAAGTGGCAGGAGACGGGGTTCACACCGGACCCGTGTTCACAGCCGCCACTAACATGTGACGCCACTTCACTTCACACGCAATATCATCCCGTACGCCATTATCTGTTATGAATTTTTGTAATTTTGTATTTTTCTTCAACCACATCCCCCTGTGACGGCCTTTGCACGCCACTGAGATGAGAAGCATGTTCACGGGTAATAATGAGTACATAGCTCACCCAGTGTTGCGTTTGACTGAATGCCATTGTTTTATTTAGACCGTTATTGTTTCTGTTAAGTCTGCTCTAATGCATGCTTAAAAACGATTTTATCTTCATAAACAAGTTTTTTTTTGTCTTTGCATTAAACTTTTTACCAGCCCGAGTCCATTGCATCTTCTTCTCGTGGAAGGCTTGTGTTCTGTTGCTGGCGTACAACATGTTTTTGTGATGCAACGGAATAAACCGAGAATCATGTCACTGGAAAATAATGCTCTTTATTGTGTCCGGACAGTGTCACGTTCACTGTTGCTGTATTTGTTCGAGATTATCAATGTTGACATTTGTGTTAGAAGAAGGTTGAGAACCTACGGGTGAAACTCGAAACATAAGAATATGGTGCGAAAGTTCATTTATTTCGGTAATTCAACTTAAAAGGTAAAAATAATGTATTATATTGGATCATTACATGCAAAGTGAGATATTTCAAGCATTTATTTGTTATAATTATGATGATTATGGATTACAGCTTTTTACAATATTCTAATTTTAAATATGGGGTTTTCATATCTGTAAGCCATAATCATCATAATTATAACAAATACAGGCTTGAAATATCTCACTTTGCTTGTAATGAGTCTATATAATATATTAGTTTCACCTTTTAAGTTGAATTACTGAAATAAATGAACTTTTGCACGATATTCTAATTTTTCGAGTTTCACCCGTACATGCAAAATGCATAAGCATTACAAACACATCAACATGCAAACGGCAATCAAACCAAAACTGAATAAATTTACATTTATACACTATCATGCACTGCGGATCTCATCTGAACCGGTTTATAAGGTATCGTCAGAATGCTCTCAACAAATGTACCGTTCGATTTATTTTGTGATTAAAAAGGAGAAACGTGAGATCTGCAAAACTTTGATGGATCTGAATGTGGCCAATATTACAAAAACATCACATTAGTAGATCTATAGTCTTTGGCAATACTTACATTATCCATATATTTAGTCATATTTTGCTTTAAAAGATGGTAAAAATGACATCAGAATTCAGAAAACTAGAAATACTTCAGAACGTACAAAATTTGTTTGTTTGTTTGTTGTTGTGCTGTTTTCCTTTACGAGCATTTAATAAATAAATAAAAAATTCAGAACGTACAAAACAAATTAGCGCCATTTTAAAGGGGTGGTTTACTGCTTTTTTTTTCTTTGTATGGTTGTGTTTATGGGGTGCAATATAACATGTATTCGTGTTTTTTTTTTTTTTAAGTCTTATTTTTCATGTCAGTCAGCCGCGTTCTCCTCTGTTGACTTCCTGATTCTATGAAACCATTCCCTCAGAAACAGCCAGTGGGCTCCGATTGGTTAGTTTGGGCCGGTGTGTTGTGATTGGCTAAACTGTAGTACACGTTGTCAGACAGCCTAAGTCCCTCCCCTTCCGGTCGACCACCATGGGACCTTATTTCGAAAAAATATTGTATGGTAGTCAATGGCGAGAGACAACAAATATTTTGATCTTGTTTGAATTGTGCCTTGAATTACACATATGATGTGTGTCAATTTAAAAGATACATTTTAAAGTAAAGAAAGTCGCAGTTTGATGTAAAACCGTTGAGGTATAAGACTGTAAAAATACGTAATTGCAAAGACTACAAACCCCATAGGCGCACATTTTCTCTCAATGAATGAAGCTAACTTTACTGAGGCTAATGTCTGTCATTGTTTCTATAGTCTTACGTTATAATCGTAACGTTACGCCGTCATACCTGAGTGTTTTGTACCAGACTGCACACACACGAGCAGCGGATCTCACTCGTTGTTTCGCTTCCCGGGAGATGTAGTTCATAGAGCGATTTTCACATAAAACTAAATGTTACTCTTCTGTTTTATGACAAACTGCGACGTTTTTGACTTTCAGGATTATCTTTTAAATTGACAAACATCAAATGTGTGATGAGGGCACAGTTCAGACGGAATAAAAAGATAAGTTGTCTCTCGCCATTGACTACCATTCACATTTTTTCCGAAATAAGGTCCCATGAGCCGGAAGCGGAGGGGCGCGTGGGTCAACGAAGCCGAGCGGTGAGTAATGCTGTGTCCGAAATCACCCATTACTCACTATATAGTGGACTATATAGTGAGCTCGCCATTTTGTAGTGCTGTACCAATGTATCCCAGAATGCATTTTGAAAAGTAGTGTACAACCGATGGTCACTAACCTAAGCCCTACATACCATCATGCATTGCGCTAATCGTAAAAATAAGTCTACTCATGTGTGGAGTAGCGCATTATAACAGAAACGGCTGGAAATCACTTTTAGTTTTTAAATTTTGGAGAAATAAGCTCAATATAATGTAATGTATTTATTTTTAAAAATCTTTTTGGCCCAGAGCCGGCTCGGCACCAGCTGACAGATGATGTAATCAACGGCGCCGAGAGACGATCGAGTAGTGTCCGAAATTGGTGTTTCTATTATGCTGGTGAGCTGACTATATAGTGCTTTCTACCCCCAACATAGGGGTTAGGGAGTTGCTTTGAGTGGAGATTTCGGACACAGCATAAGTTTGGGTCAAGTTCAAATGACAAACACCTGTCTGTTATTTCAGTGATTGGCGTGCGGACAACAGACTGGCAGCTCGTGCACGTATCCTATGGAGTCCTATTACCGAACGCGTGACATTTGAAAGCTGTATTCAGCGGGAAGAGTATTACCACAACTGTGACCATTTTAAGCTGTGTCAGTCAGTGGGAAGAGTATTATCGCCTATTATTTATTTTTGCCTTTGACATTCTGAGTTAACTTTATTTGAGCGCGACCTCGCTTGTGTAAATAAAAGTGTACGAGTCCCAGTATTCGCCGACCCTGTGTCTCCTTTCATCACCCACACATAACAAACCTGTTCTTACATCACAAAAATAACCTCATAAAGTATATATATACATGAATAAAAAGACATTTATAAAATGAGTACATATACAAATTCAGGTTCAAAATGTTTGCACGCGTTTGTAGTAGACACGAAATAGCATAACTGAGTGGATATAAAGCCAACGCTGCCATTTGACAAAACTAAAACATTACGTCTGAAATTACACATGCAAATACATTTAAAATGATTAAGTCTTAGCCTACTTACAGGTTGTGGCCCAACAACTGCTGCCTCTGGCTTTAAAGTTGGAACTGCTTCATGTTTTAGTAACAGTGTCTTGTTGAATCAGGTGTTCTGACAATTCATGCGACCCATCGAGATTTGCTACTTACCGGTTATGCGCATGTGCAGACTCACGTTTTTTTTTTTTTTTTTTACAAAAGGTATATTTTCCTTTTATAATGTATAATTTCCCTTTAAAAAATGCTTACTATCATACGAATATTTGTACGGTCAGTCAGCTGAAAAGGAATAACTGAAAGTTTCCGTTACTATGAGGAAAGGTGTACTTTGACAAGTCAAAGATGAATATTTTATGATAATTTTTACTTTTCACACCGTTTTAAAAATAAAAACAGTAGTCTACAGTATACAGTAGCTACTCATAACTTAGATTTTATTATAATTGTATTTCAAACGACTTTAATCGGCATTCTGTGATCAATTCGCGCTACGGTAGCATTTTTTGACAACGCAGCATATGCGCATGCTCTTTTTTGCATTTTCCGGAGGGAGGGGTTGATGCAAATGTGTGGGTTAGTGACAAAAACCCAGCTGTAGTCCCAATCTTCGAGTCGTTTTTGTAGGCAATATACTTCCTGATTTTTAAAATATGATATCTCTGCTTACATTGAACTTTGCAGATACTATTCATGCACCAACAACAACATTACACACTATTTAAAATGAAAAAAGTGAAATCGCAATCACCCCCTTAAGATAAATAAATAAATAGCACCATATTTAACAGATTCATTCGGAGGCGTATTGCATTCACATGAAGAAAAAAAATCTACTCTGTTTTTCTGAATTAATGAGTTAATTTTTCATGAGAAAAAAAATGCTCTGTTTTTCTGAATTAATGAGTTAATTTTTCATGAGAAAATTTTTTTTTCTCTGTTTTTCTGAATTAATGAGTTAATTTTTCGTGAGAAAAAAAGTTTTTGCTCTGTAAAAAAACAGCAAAAAAAGAAATTCCATGAAAAATTAACTCGTTAATTCAGAAAAACAGAGCAAAAAAAAATCCATGAAAAATTAACTCATTAATACAAGAAAAAATAAAACAAAAAACTAAGGCGAACCTTTAAGTATTAAATAGTATTGAGTCCTGCAAGTAAACAGTTTGTGCTCCACAAATAAGAAAAGGTATTTATATTAAAAAATGAACCAACTTTTTCACAGCTCACAAAAAAATGCAATGGAAATGCCTTGAACGTTAATAACTTGATGATAAATCAGATTCTTCCAAACGTCAGTAATAATCCCAGAACGACGACAGTGACGAGCAGAACTCCAGTGATGAGTCCGATGCGGATCCAGGGGATCTCCTGATCCGAGATCAGCTCCAGAGGGTCACAATGACCTGCATTACACATTAGGGCTGTCAATATATCGCAACAATATGCATCTATATATTAAATATTTGAATTTTATATTATATATTACTTGAATATTATAAATACTTTGGCAAAACCTGACCTGCTGCCTTGGAAAATACATGAAAATAAAATAAGTTTGAGTGGAGATACTAAAACTACTAAATAATATCATGTAATTATATTTATTCACTCTGGCAGTGAATTTCTATGATCTGTTCTTCAACACAAAACTAACATTCGTCTTCAGGCTTGGAATATAGTGCATAGGCTGTATGGACGTCATAAATATAATGTGGAAGAATTATAAGCTTTGCATGCTTAATAAAATGTTCAATACACACCAGAAACGGTGCCGGCCTCGGGGAAGGCGGATACATCTGTCACCAACAACATTATATGAAAAGAATCAGTCATTGATTAACATGTATTGACTGTTATTAGTGATATGATCAGTAGCAGTACCTTCAGCTCTCTCGGTGTGTGTGTGTGTTGGTGCTGCGCTGCTCGCTGTAGTTTGAGTGCTGACAGCATCTGTGTGTGTGGGCACACTGATGTCCATTTCAGTCTGAGCTGTCGTAGCATGTGTGTGTGTCGGTGTCGTGCGGCCCGCTTCAGTCGGAGTGCTCGCAACAGTCGTCCAAGCTGGCACACTTGTGTGAGTGTGTGTGTGAGAGGTCAAGCTGACACTAGAGAATGAGTCCGTGGGGTCTGTCATCCCTGAAGACATAGCTGAGGAGAGAGAGAGAGAGAGATAGAGAGACCTGCTTTATTCATTTATTAAGATGGATTATATTTATTTATTCACCCATTATGAGTGGACACACCCCTACTGCTGATTGGCTCACTCTGTCTCCTCCCCATTCTGAGTGGACACGCCCCTACTGCTGATTGGCTCACTGTCTCCTCCCCATCATGAGTGGACACGCCCCCTACTGCTGATTGCCTGACTGTCTCCTCCCCATCATGAGTGGACGCACCCTCTACTGCTGATTGGCTCACTCTGCCTCCTCCCCATCATGAGTGGACGCACCCTCTACTGCTGATTGGCTCACTCTGTCTCCTCCCCATTCTGAGTGGACACGCCCCTACTGCTGATTGGCTCACTGTCTCCTCCCCATCATGAGTGGACACGCCCCCTACTGCTGATTGCCTGACTGTCTCCTCCCCATTCATGAGTGGACGCACCCTCTACTGCTGATTGGCTCACTCTGCCTCCTCCCCATCATGAGTGGACGCACCCTCTACTGCTGATTGGCTCACTCTGCCTCCTCCCCATCATGAGTGGACGCACCCTCTACTGCTGATTGGCTCACTCTGCCTCCTCCCCATCATGAGTGGACACGCCCCCTACTGCTAATTGGCTCACTCTGTGTCCTCCCCATTCTGAGTGGACACGCCCCCTACTGCTGATTGTCTGACTGTCTCCTCCCCATCATGAGTGGACACACCCCCTACTGCTGATTGGCTCACTCTGCCTCCTCCCCATCATGAGTGTGTACTCGGTTCTCAGTTAAACACACACACGTACCCCAAACAGTGAGCGTGTGCCTCTCCGGGAATCCGCTCCTCGGCTCCTCGTAATCCATGCTCTTGTAACGGCACTTATAAACGCCCTGGTCGGAAACACTGACCGACTGAATGGTCAGTGAGAGGACACCGCGAGAGATGTTGTGCTTGGGTGGCAATGCCAAGAAGCTTGAATCGATACTGACGTCCATCTTTCCAGAGCTCAACCGCAGAATCTCTTTGTCATCTTTCAGCCATTGGATGTAGATGTCTTCCCACGGTTTAGATTTCGGGATATTCCCAACGCAGTCCAAGGTGATATCCTCGCCCTCAGAAGCTTCCACATGATCAGGGAACGACTCTGGTTCTGCTGAAATACGAGAGAGCTTGTGTTGGCATTTATGAACTGGTACTATCTAGTGTACTAATCAACCGTCTCTCTTTTGTGAGTCAAACTGCAGTTCATCGACTGGCCACTAGAGGAGTCAGTCCCATAGACCCGCAACTTTACAGCAGAAAATAACATGGTTACAGCCCGGTGCAAAAAGTGTTTTTGGTCTATATAGCTAATTTAGCCCTTCATGACGACTGTGAGTTGTAAATCTTTTATAACACACCCGTTTATATGATATTAACCCTTAAAGTTCTGCATAATTAAGGGCGTGGCCACTTGAGTGACAGGTGGATTGCCGCTGATGTCACTGCTAGCCGTTTGTCTGCTGTGTGTTAGCGTTACTTACTCAACACTTTCAGGAATACAACGCAAACGGGCTTCCTATCCGACGAGAAACACTCGTATACATCTTCATCGTTCAGCATCACGTCAGTCAGAACGAGGGAAAAGTCCTTGGAGTCGACACGATCCCTGAGGAAACTGACCCGCCCCTCAAACGCCCTCCCGACCCTGATGATGTCACCGCCACCCGAGAGGACGTCTTTTCCCGTCGCCTCCCAGTAAACCTCCTGCTCCTCCGATTGGAATCTAGAAACATCGCAGGGCAAGATCACGCTTTTCCCGAGGATCGCCTGGACATTCGACGCCTGCAGGTACGTACCTGCACACACTGGGTGAGGACGTGCAATAATAATAACGAGAAATTAATACCAATGTTAATAGCCATTAAATATCAGATTCTTCTAAACACAGAAGAGGTTCCTCACTTACCACTGAAGGCTACAATAAAAACGAATGTAGTGCCAAGAATATTCATGTCCTCTTAGAAAACCTGGTGAATAATAATGATAAAAAATAAACTATTTAATCTATTAGCTTCCCAAAATGTGCATTCCATTTTGCAATTCGTTTTTATTGAAATAAAACTAAATAAATACTTTACAATATATACGTATTTTTTCCACATTACAATAATGTTCATGGTGAAAATATGCATAAATATTAAAATTATGCACACATACGTAAAACAAATGCATATATATTTTTAAATATACATATATATATTTATATATATATATATTATATATACATACATATGTATGTACATATATATATATAATATATAATAATTAATGTTTGCACAGCCTATATATATATATACACACACACACACACACACACACACACACACACACACACACACACACACACACACACACACACATATATATATATATATATATATATGCAAAGATTAGTTTTATATATATATATACAAAAATGTATATACACACAAACATATACATACATACATATATACACACACACTTTATAGTTTGACAAATACAGTTTGTTTTTATGACCCTGTGAGTTTAATTAAAGCATTGAAATATAAAGAAAATATATTATATGTTGTATTTTATATGAGGGAAGAACAAACACTAATATTGGTTAAGGTATTAATCGGACTAAACTATTTGGCAAAAAGGCAAACTACAGCTACAAGTTTTATTTTAATAGGCAAAAAAAAATGCATAGAAAATCAGAAACCTGTCAGGAAACAGTAAACATTGATTACAACATAATCATTTATTAATATTCCCTTGGTTGTCTCTTATTTTTATGTGTTCATAATTTATTCGTATGACATACTAGCCAAAAAATGATGTTGGCATGTATCATTGAGTTATCCCAAATATCATGCCTAGTATTATGCCTCCACATGATATTAATAATCTGGTATTGTCGGGCACGTGGTGGACGCCCACAGAATCAGCTCAAGCTTTATTTAATAGTGCTGACGTGCGTCACATGAGCCTGTAACCCGATCACATCAAACACTCGGGCTCACAAGCTTACTACTTATAAACCAAATCTACTTTTTCTAAATCACAAATTATGACACTTATATTCTGAATTGCATTATTAGACAACACAGCAATAGATAGCACATAGAAATCATTAATGCATCATTAGTTTCATTAGTTATTTTTGTTTTGCTTTATTAAAAGTATGAATTTATTTTTTATTTCAGTTTTGGCCATTTTAGTAAAAATGTTTGAGTTGAATAACACTGTAAGACACTAGTTATGTAACTTTAGTCATGGAAACAGCCTAATCTCTGTCCATTTAACTTGTATTTCCTTAAATAGACAGAGAACTGATCAATGTTAAATTAGCATCATGTTTAATGACAAGGAAAACAGATTTAGGCATTAAAAGGCACACTGCGCTATTCACACACATTTCATTTCTCCTTGTAACTTCTTGAGTTGCTTCATGCTTTATAGTAGAGGAATAACAGGATTCAGGAGTGAAATGAAACCACTAATATCATGTTATCTCCAGCTGATGCATCCCTGAGATGAGGAGGAAATGAAAGTACTCACGAGTCTGCCGTGATTCAGAGATTACGATCCTCAGAGCTGCTTCATTCAGTTAGTTCTGGTCTTCAGTCCAGGGTCACATGAGTCACATGCTGAACAGAGAGAACATGAATCCAGTGTATCTGAACATGATGCACATTCACGGCTCCAGCTGACGGGTGTTAAAATACGACCTGACGCATCATCACAATTATATTACACTGCAGAAACCGCTTTACCTGAGCAATATTGCAGTGCAAGTGGAGAGGTAAAGACTTGTTCTGTCGTGTGTGTGTGTGTAATATTAGATGAGATGTTACACCACGATCCTCTTCTGAATGATGGCATTTCTTGGCCTGACTGCAAGTATTTACACTCTTCAACACTCCTGGCAGAAACTCAAGCTCTGCTTTTAGACTAGCGAGACAATCCGTCGACTCGCATGAAGAACAATTACACAAAACAACAAGTTCGTAACAACTTAAACTAATAATTGATCATTTTTTATCTTCCCGGTGGATATGAATTAGTTTAAAGGGTAAATCTCACACACAAAAAAAAAGTGTCCAGGTCGCATTTCACTTGCAAGAATTAATAATATTGTTTTATTCAAATCTAAAAAATATATACTTTACAATACACATAGATTTTTACATTTAAAATTAGGGAGCAAATGTGCCTAAATATTAAAATAACATCACAATAATTAACGTCTTATTGGCTTTAAAATGTGAAACGTACATAAATATTAAATGTATGTGAGCTAGAATGTTATTATATATATATATATATATATATATATATATATATACACAAACACACACAGGGATGCACCAAAATTTTGGCCAATGAGATTACCGATAATTATGTATATTTGAAAGCCGATAACCGATAAATCCAAATTATTGGTTATTGGTAAATATATAAAAATGATAAATAATTTTTGAGCCTGATTACAAAGACAAACCCCCTAAAAATGTATACATTTTATGTAGCTATGGGGCTGGACAACTATTAATCGCGATTAATCGTATCCAAAATAAAAGTTTGTGTTTGCATAATATATGTGGGTGTAGAGCGTATAATTATATATATACACATACACACACACATGCATGTTTATATTTAAGAAATATTTGCATGTATATACTGTATATAGATTTATAGATAATTTATATAATATAATAAATGTTTTATTTATTAATAACACATTTTTCTTAAATACATACATGCATTAATATTAATTATTGCCCAGCCCTAGTGTGTGTATATATATATATATATATATATATATAACTTTTTTTTAAACTTGATTTTCACAAACCAACCAAAAAAAGTGTGGAACACGTTTGTTGTTTTGCTCTTATCTGTGACGCCATTATGAGAGATATAAAGCGGGAAATATTTCAACTCATTTAATATTATACATTCATACAAATGTGAATAATACACTGGATTTCAACAGTCAGAAATATTACCATGAGTGTTCAACACACGCATCAGTCGTTTCTCATCTAGAGACGATGATTAAAACTTAAGCTTTAAAACCACACCATCTAAAACACTCCATAAAAATGTTAAACTTATGTTTACATGCAGGGTACACTAACGGCTCCACGATACACGCGCGCACATGTCTCTGATGGAGTGAGTGGAGTCACATGACGCCTGAGATATTAATAGGTCTGTCAGTGGAGACTCACGCTCAGGTCTTCCAGCTGTACGAGTAGTCTCTCATGTGCAACTGTCTGAGCGCACACTTTCCCAGAATGCTCGGCGCTGCCAGCTGCTGAACTGAGCTCTGCTGGAGCCCACACCTGCCCAGATCCTGTACAACACACTCCTAGAGGAGAAGAAACCAGAGCATGAGACCTTCAGGAGCAGCTACACACACACGGGGTGTGACGGTTATATGTTATATGAGCCATTCCACCAAAAGGGTGACATTTCTGTCCCCAGGACATTATATATATAAAATTGCAAGAAAATTAACTCTAAAATACATTTGATTATTAAGCAATAACTACAAATTTAAAAAGTATAATTAAAAACATTAATAAAAACGAGACGGAACACTAAAAAATAGCATTTTCTGCACGTCCCAACTCTATCTCTAAACTTTACCATGAAATATTATGATTACAATCCTTCAGAAATCTGATTTTTCTGGCATTGTTGTATGACTTTATATCCAAACTGCTTTAAAATGAAAAAAAAAAAAAAAAACATTTGATCTAATATTTTAGATAAAATACACATTTTAGTCACGTCCCCGGGTTTTCCACTCAGTCCTGTTATAGAATATTCCACAAGACACATTTTCAACAGGAAGTTGCATCATCTGGATCTTCTGAAGGCAATGGGGCGACTATAAGTCACTCCTCTCGTTTTCATTTTTATTTGATGAAATTGCAACTATGAATGCGAAGGTCAATCTCAACATACAGTCCTGTTACCTAAACTTTTTCTTGGGTTTAATTTTTTATTTTAAAAATATTAACTTTTGGTAAGGCACCAGAAATGGCTCAGCGTCCTCACGCTATTAGCATCAATGCTATGTGGCCATATGCCATATATTTGATGGCATACTTTTTGATTAAAAACTCAATCTTTTTTTCTAAAAAATAAATAAAATTAAACCACTCTTTTTATCAGTTTTGTTTGGCCCATAATTTATACAAATATTTCATGAAATAATTCTAAAAAAAAATTTAAGCTTGAGGCTTCGAAAAATGCCTTTGTGTTTGATTTTTTTTTAATCAAAATACACCTTGCTTTAATAGTGATTTTATTGGCACAGATATCTATTTTTGAACATATAACCAACAATTTCTTTAAAATAAACACTTTCTTGTGGGGAAAACAAAGGAATTAATTGACATGCTTCTAAACTTGCTTTTTAAATGACACAATTTTTGGTAACAGGATTGAGAAAACATGCGTCCATATTCTGCTTAAACCTTGTAAAAAAAAAAAATAAAGTTGCCTGAGATTGACCAATACACATTTTGAATTTGAATAGTTAAATATGTGTAGTATTAGATTCAATGTTGATAAAGTTTATTTTTGAAGAGTTACAACAAGCAAACGTCACTCATTCGGTGGAATGGCCCATATAGGAGTGATCCAGCTCTCAAATTTAATCAAAAATAACTTAATGTGTGTTCTGAAGATGAACGAAAGTCTTACGGGGTTGAACACATGAGGGTGAGTCATTACTGACAGTGTTTTCATGTTTGGGTGACCTGTCCCTCTAAAAGGACCGAGTTCAGGACCCAACCCACGTCGAGCGGTTTAACGTACCGGTTGTGTCTCCGGCTCAGAGCTCTGGCTGATGGGAACGTTGAGGACGGCCGTGGGTTCGTGTGTGTAGAGACCCGCAGAAAACTCTCCTCTCTGAGCCGGTCTCAGGAGCTGCGTCAGCGCGTGGAGTGTGTGAGGCATGATGGGACCCGTCACCTCCAGACTGCACACGTCCTGATAGCCCGTCCTCACCAGAGTCTTCACATTCACAGCGCGCGCCTGAAAACAAGTCAAAAAATATATAATGCATGATGTCATCAGCGTCATATAATAGCCTTTAAAGGCGCAGTGTGTAATATAAAGGAGGATCTGTTATCATATACATAACTATGTGTATAAAGACCGTATATAATGAGCCGTTCGGTTTTTATTAGCTTAGAATGAGTGTTTCTTTACACACACTGCGGCTCCCCTTACATCGACATGTTTCTACGGTGGCCCTGAGTGGACAAACGCGTTTCGTCGCTGTTGTTCTTCTTGATAAGAATCGGCTAAAGTCAGCGAATAAAACACTGACACAATGATGAACAAGTTACAATTTTCGTAATGATATATCGCTTTACTGAACAATTACATAAACAATTTCTTAAATTATAATGGTATAATAAATATCGATTTCTCGAAACTAATCGATTCTCATTTTTTCGAACCGATATCGATTCTTAAATCTCAAGAATCGATTAGTCATCCTGTTTCATTTGAATGAATGGAACATTGTATCGCGGCTGCACGCATCCCAAAAAAATAAATAAATAAAAATAAATTAAAAAAAAAAAAAAAAAAAAAAAAAATCGCAATAATCTTTGTCCTTTGTTACTATTGATATGAAGCAAAGTCTCAATTTTCAAATTACGTCCATTTTCTTTAGAAATTCAAAAACATAAATAGCGTTTTGTCGCTGTGGCGTGAGATCGCTCTGGAGAAGCAGCAGCGCTGATCTCTCTTCCGGCTTAATAATACCAGTCACAGCGCCAAATAAACATGAACGAGCATCTGAAAGTGTGTTAAAGATAGAGTACAACTTATCCAAATCCGGATCATGTCACATTTATTCGCTCAATCAGCGTTTCAACCGTGGAAAGACGTCAGTTAATCAGCTTGTAATCAATGTATCGTCATATTTACCTCAGAAAACCCACATAAACTCGTTAGTCAGCTAGAAAAAATAACTCCAGAGAGGAGCATTTTGATAAATATATACACCATCTTACATATGCATTATAATCTTAATGTTCTTCAATATTTAATGCATATTTGAATAAATCTGGCAAGTTTTTATGACGGCCACCATTTAAATGTTTATATTTCATAAAATAAATAAAAGTGTAATTTAAGTGTTTGTATAGCTACAAAACAGTTCATTATTACCTTCATATTAGGCTAATGAAGCCCAACTAGACTCCCATAGTTTACAGCATTAGTTCAGAGATTTGATTCCCTTGAGAAAAATTGCCATTTATTGTAACTGATATCCAAAATAATCGATATTGAATCGAAATCCAATTGTGAAATTTGTGTCAGTACCCAGCCCTATTAAATTATCTTTGTCAAGAAACATAATGCCTACTCTCTGCTGTCTCAGACGACGACGTCACTTCCTGTCGGCCACCGTAACTTCCGTTGGGTGCAATTCACAACCTCACCACTAGACGCCGCTGAAATTACACACTGCGCCTTTAAGCGATTTTTTAAAAAAACAACATGTGTCCTGTGTTCCTTCTTGACGTGACTAACGACCCTAAACAAGGTTAAGGATATTTTTGACAGACTATATATGCATCTGGCACCCCAGGATTAATTGAAGAGGGAAAGTGGTACGGTATGAATCAGTGAGGCCAACAAACCTTGAGTGTGTGCAGTGTGGCCCCTCTGAAGGCGGTCGGGGCGAGGAGTGTTGGAGGAAGACCCGCCTGAGAACCGGCTCCTGCCACCAAACTCTTACAGTTAATGAGGAAGTTGAGCAGCGTGAAGGTGTTCGAACCCTCCACCAACACCACGGACTCTGGTCTGTGGTCCAAACACACCTCTCTGTGCTCCTTACGACTGATGCACGACTTAAGGGAAGTACACGGCAGTGTTTCACATATGAACATGTACCAACGGTTTAGCCAAGTTTTGACATTTCCACACAATCCATCATTTCAATTCTTGTACAGACTAGGGGTGTGAACCTACACTGGTCTTACGGTTTGGTTTGATTATGACTATCATGTCATTGATTCAGTTTAATTCAATATCATGATGCACTATATGAAGAGTTCAGATGCAAAAGCCTCTAAATGCCATTTGAAATTTTCTTCTTTAATGATGATTTTTATCAAACTTGTATATTTAAGTTCAGTAATTTCACTTAAATAACAATTAATAGGTAATTATCATTGCCATTTAAGTGAATTTACTGAACTTAAATATACAAGTTTGATAAAAATCCTCATTAAAGAAGAAAATTTCAAATGGCATTTAGAGGCTTTTGCATCTGAACTCTTCACATCCTCAAATTTCAATTTCAAGTGTGTTATGCAACACGTTTGAGCTCCACGAGGACCAATGAGGTTCATTCTCATTGAATCATAAGAAGATTTCCTATATAGTAATCAACATTTGAAGTGGATCAAAACCTTTCAAAGTTATACATGAATTTTTAACAATACCCGTTCTTGTCTAAGTCAACATTTGAAGTGGATCAAAAAAGTTCATCACTGTGTATCACTTTACATGTGTATATCCTGTGTGTACGCACATACAAGTTTATATAAAAAGTAGGGCTGTCAAACGATTAATCGCATCCAAAATAAAAGTTTGTGTTTACATAATAAATGTGGGTGCACTGTGTGTAATTATTCTGTATATAAATACAGTAATACACACACATGCATATTTAAGAAAAAAATATTATTTATATATAAAACATTTATATTTTTAATATAAATTATATATAAATCTATACACATTAAAATATTTCTTAAATATATACATGCATGTGTGTATTTATAGATATATAAAATAATTATACACAGTGCACCCACATATATTATGTAAACACAAACTTTTATTTTGGATGCGATTAATTGCGATTAATAGTTGTCCAGCCCTATAGCTACATAAAATGTATACATTTTTAGGGGGTTTGTCTTTGTAATCAGGCTCAAAAATTATTTATAATTTTTATATATTTACCAATAACCAATAATTTGGATTTATCGGTTATCGGCTTTCAAATATACATAATTATCGGGATTAATTGTTTGACAGCCCTAATAAAAAGCTGTAAGGATACAGTTTGATGGAAATGGAATCTGGTTTCTTGATCTTGTCTTGGACGCCCATCTCCTTTAGCCAAGAAAATCCCCCATCATCGTCATCTTCATCATCATCATCCTCCTCGTTTTCACTGTGCTCACTCAATCTGGAAGAAGGAAAGATCAAATCAGCAAAGATATGATCAATATTCAAAGTAGGGCTGGGTATCGATTCAGAATGTCATTACATTGTTATTATAATGCAAACCGCAATATATTCAATTTCTCTCTATGTGTTTACAGCATTGTGAGAGATATATGTTTTCTTGAGAAAAATTAACATGCAGGCTATCTATTGTAGCCTCCCTGAAGTTTATTCAAATGAGTCAATAATTTAATCAAGATTGAAATTAAATCCAAGAATTGAAATCGTGAAGATTGTGTACCAGAAATTGTACCATGTAAACATTGTAACGTGTTATAACTAAACTTAATAAAACTCTGTTTAGTTACTAAATGTTTTGACAACCACAATTACACAAGCTGTTTTTTTTAGATCCAACAAATCCATTCGTTTCTCTTGTGCAATTAAAATATCGTGATAAAAGCGGCATCAATTATCGCAGCATGAAAATTTTATTTGATGTTCCAATTCAATACACAAGCTCTCAATTCGATTCGATTTCAATTGTAAATTCGATTTTCAATTCCCAATTCGACTAATTGAAAAAAGATTTAATACAAATCCTGTATTTATTAAAAAAATAAAAATAAAAAACAGTGCACATAAGTTTACAAGTGGTTAATAAATAAAAAGAAACTTTTTATTTAGGTACATTAAAACAGAACCCAATTCTATATTTCAAATGCATACAATGAACAGACAGGAATTTGATGCAATTTTATTTATTTTTTAAACTTTTTTAGGATTTATGCTGAAAATTGGACCAGTCAGAACAGTGGCACGCCTTGACCAAATGTTTAAGATAAAGCAAACATCAAATCTCAATATGGAGGCTCAAGCCTATGAACAGTGGAGGAAAACTAATACTGGATTTTGGATGATAGACACATAAATATGGGAAAAAAATCTATCCATGGCGTTTGAGAATCGACCACATTTGTGTGAAGAAAAATCTATTTTTTTAGCCCTAATCCAAAGCAGACCAAAGTAAGACTCTGAACCAACACTTGTCATAATAATTTGTTAACAAATAATCATTACTTTAATAATCTCATTATTTCAACCTTACATTATTTAAATGAATACATGTTAGCTAACTGTGATTGTGTATATGCACATTTCCGAAACGCATAACTTAGTCTCCTCTGATAACAGATCAATATAAACTGTAATGTGGACTTGCTGCTTTGAAACGATGTGTATTGTGAAAAGCGCTGTACAAATAAGCATGAATTGAATGTGTTGTCGGGGGTCATGTACTCACACAGCGCTGTCCGTCTCGCCGAGATCTTTGCTTTTCCTCCGCTCCTCCAGCAGAGGGAGGGAGAACTCTATCCCTGAACACAAGCAGAACACACACATGACGTTTCCACACACAGCCGTCTGCCAGTGCTGATGCACTTCAGGAAACAATACGTCACTCGCACAGGTAAAGAACAAAATGCCCAATACTACTAGTTCAACATCATGATCACATATTATGATAGACAACAAATTCTCCCAAGTGTCTGATTGCATTGATAAAATTAAATGCAAAAGTTTCAAAATAAAGCAAAGATTCTTCCTCAGACGTTCAGAACAAGTTAATTAAAAATCAGCGTCTTATGAACTTATTTAGTGTATATATATATATATATATATATATATACACACACACACATGTATGTATATATATATATAAAAATACAAATGTATGTGATATACAGTCTATGTGTCTCCTAGATCTTTTTTTCACTGAAAAATCGCATTTTTTCTACATGTCAAACTAAATAAGTATAGTAAGTATAAGTAAATGAATAAGTAAAAAAATAAGTAAGACAAATTCTCCCAAGTGTCTGATTGCATTGATAAAATTAAATGCAAAAGTTTCAAAATAAAGCAAAGATTCTTCCTCGGACATTCAGAACAAGTTAATTAAAAATCAGCGTCTTATGAACTTATTTAGTATATATATATATATATATATATATATATAATTCTTTTTTTTTACTGAAAAATCGCATTTTTACTACATGTCAAACTAAATAAGTATAGTAAGTATAAGTAAATGAATAAGTAAATATATAAGTAAGTATATATGAAGAGTTCAGATGCAAAAGCCTCTAAATGCCATTTGAAATTTTCTTCTTTAATGATGCTTTTTATCAAACTTGTATATTTAAGTTCAGTAATTTCACTTAAATAACAATTAATAGGTAATTATCATTGCCATTTAATTGAAATTACTGAACTTATATATACAAGTTTGATAAAAATCGCCATTAAAGAAGAAAATTTCAAATGGCATTTAGAGGCTTTTGCATCTGAACTCTTCATATATATATATATATATATATATATATATATATAAAGCAAACTCCAATAAAAAACTTGGTGATAAGCGCATAGGAGGAAAATTATACAATCATAAAATCTTCATACTGGAATACACTCTTATATTTTTATTTTTTTTAATAAATACAAAACAAAAGCAATGGCTCTATCAAACCGCTTGTCCATGAAAAGAACTTCTAAGCCTCCTAATCTCCAGAATATGGCATTGGGTAAGCAATAGCAAAGCATGAAGGCTTGTTTGAATGGTCCGTGACTCACCGTCGGCCCTCATGGCCTCTCTCAGGCCTCTAGTGGTGGGGGACAGTAGTGCAGTGATGCCTTTAGACCCGCTCAGACCCGCCGCGCGGAACAACACCGTGAACTGATACGAGCACAGGTAGAAATACGGACACAGTCGGGCCTTCAGGAGACTGTAGAGAGACGTCAGACTCACAGACCTACAACACACACACACAGACACACACCAGTCAGCCACATCACACACGCCAGAATCTAGAGGGCTGCTGTTAATATTTTCCATTACCTTTAACACTAATATAATACGCTCACAGGTGTGTGTTTGAGTAATTTACAACGGCTTCGAACGCAGCTCAACCAATCAGAATCAAGGACCTGAACAATCCATTTTATAAATACAAATAAAAGGAGAACAATTTATTTGTATCCTTTTTATTTCTAAAATATTATGTAGTTTTGTAAGAGGTTTCATATCCTTGGCAAAATTATATCATATCGACCGAAATTAAGAAATACATCGTGATATCTATTTTGGCCATATCGTCACGCGCTAGCAATTCGACGCTTTGAAATTCAAACTAAGGTTGTGTATGGTTCACATTATAACCGATACCGGCACCACAACGGTCCCTTTATTCAGTAATTTAGGCATGTTTACCTCAATAACTAAAGAAATCAAGTCATTTGTAGAAGTGTTATTGACATATGCCAAAGCTACCTTGGCCACACACACACACACACTCTTACCAGTCGCTCATCAGGCTCTGCTGCAGCGCTGAGTCCTGCGCCCACGGCACACACTTGCCAGAGAACTTGCGCTCTGCACCAATCCGTGGGAAGAGAGAGAGCCAGGGCATCGACGGGTGCTGCCAGTACTGAAGACACTGCTGGAAACCACAGCGCAGCTCCACACACCCCCGGGGATCCTGCAACACACACACACACACAATGCAGATTAACACTTTATAGATCAGCATTATTTATTTTTACTGGACTGTATTAAAGGTGCACTCTTGAAAAGCTAAATAAAAACTATAAATAGAGTAACTACTTAAAAGATAAATATATTAAAACTACATAAAAATCACATTAAAAATCGTATGTATATATATATATTAAACGATCATATTTTCATTTTTAAAACAAAACTAAATTTAAAAACTAAATGAAATCACACATTAAACATATAAAAAAACTAATTATTTTAAATATAGAATAAATATTTTTAATAAATATTTATATATATATATATATATATATATATAATATTATATATATATATATAAAATAAATACTAAACTTTATTTACATACTGTACATCATACATTAAAACTAAACAAACAGCTATTAAAAAAAGGTTTCTTAAAAATAAAATTAAAAATTATTTAACACGCGAGTTAAAAGTATATGAAATATTAAATATAAAAATAATAAACATTATTAATTAAAAATAATGTTTAAATTAATTACTAATTACTAATGTAAAATATTTAAAAATCAAAAACTACTTTATACACTAAAAGTATACAAAATCACACATTAAAACTAAAAAAACATATAAAGCTAAAGTTTGTATAAAATAATAATAAAAACAACATCAATAATATAATATATAGCATTTTAATATTCTTTCTAATTTATAAAATATTGTGCTAGGCAACGATTAATCGCATGCAAAATAAAGGTTTGTGTTTACAAAATATGTCTATTATTATTTTGTACATATAAATACACACATATGCATGTATACATTTAAGAAATATTTGCATGTATATATATTTATAATTGTTTCGTGAAACTCTGATTGCATGTGTGCCCAGCGCTGCGAATGCTGCTCAGTGGTGGTGTGTGCGTACTGGTATGTGAGCCGGAGCGCCGGTGAACTGGGCCCTGCAGTGCGCGCTCAAGCCCTGCGCCTCCTCCTGCGCCTTCACATGCTCAGCCCAGGAGAACGACTGAGGAGACGTGAACAACACGCGGGTCTTCAGGGACCAGTCGGCCGGGAACTCCACACACACTTCAGCTGGAGCCGCGAGGCAGACCGACTCTGGACTCTAGAGACACACACACACACACGTCATGAACACACACACACCATGACTGAGGAATCATGAGCAACCGTCAGCTGTCATCAGTCAGAAACCTTCAACACTGGAGTGGATCTCTCCTCCTCGAACACACAGCCATCTTCAGAGAGGGGAACCATCTGCAGAAACAGAGGAAAATCATTATGAATGCAGGGAGTTTGATTGACAGGCCATCTGACCAATCATAATATGGCGCCGCCCATACCTCCCATAAACAGCCTCAAACCATCACAGTTGCATTGTCCATATTTTTTACAGTCTATGGTTATTATAATATACATCATCTACTGTTCTACTCGTTTTCATAAAAAGCTCTGATTTAGAAATTTGCATGCCGTCATGATCCTAAATGAAATCAAATTGATCAATTTTAGTATTATTAATAATTAACCGTGTCACAATGCCATTAGCATATTTTATTTAAACTATAAATAAACAAATGAAGAGTTCAGATGCAAAAGCCTCTAAGTGCCATTTGAAATTTTCTTCTAAAATGATCATTTTTATCAAGCTTGTATATTTAAGTTCAGTAATTTCACTTAAATGGCAATGAAGATTACCTATGAATTGTCATTTAAGTGAAATTACTGAACTTAAATATACAAGCTTGATAAAAATGGTCATTTTAGAAGAAAATTTCAAATGGCACTTAGAGGCTTTTGCATCTGAACTCTTCAAATATTAAAACTACACAAACTATACAAAAATATCACATTAAAAATAAATACATAAATTATAAAACACGTAAATTAAAAATAATATATTTTTTTAAGCTAACAATAAAATATTAGGCTTAACTTTTTAAATGTACGGTTAAAGTTTGAGTTCAAATATAACATTATTATTATTATTGGTTATGAGTCATGGCAATACATGAACAATAAATATGCAACATTTACATGTAACGTTAACTTAGCTGTTACATTGAAGAGTTATGTAAACATATGAGCCTGATAACAATGTTAGTTGATATTAAACAGAAATTTAGACGGACTAAGGCTTTTGCATCTGAAGTCTTCATATGTAACGTTAATGGTATTAATAATAGAAACGAGCTCAGAAGTGTGCCGTACTGTACCGTTACCGTTATCTCGTGTTGTCTCCGTCGGTCTGTATTGAGCAGTTCTTCTCTCAGCGAAGCTCCCGCGTTTGGACGCTCTTCGAGTTTCCCGTCCAGAACCGGAGCAGCTGCCGCCTTTTCGCCGTCAGTGTGCGATAAAGCCCGTTTCTTAGGACTGTTGTACGTGTTTTCAATGTTCGCGAACGGATTCCTGCGCTTTACGCCGCCTCGCGACCGGCCCGGAGCGTTTAACAGCGGCCCCGGTGAAAACGGGCGGACTCCGGGCACCGACACGACCGGACTCGAAGTCCTCCGCTCGGGCCCTTCGCTCCTCGCCCGGTTCCGTCTCATCCGAAGAACATCACACGGTTTTTTAAAGCTGGGAGAGTAGCAGCCCAACTCCGCCATCGTGCTCGTTTCGGTCGAGCGGGAACTGCGGTGGTCCTTCTGTTCTGACGCGATTGTTTTTGTTCCGAACGCAACTATCAAAATTTCCCGCGTAACGGAATTTCGTCAGCACGTTGCGTGATGACGCAAATGAGCGTGTTGGCGTAAACACACGACAAATGTAAAGTCTCTACTGTTTCGTATTTTATTTTATTGCTACTATTATTTATTATTATTATTTTACTGTTTCGTATTGATTTCTGTCAGTACTGAAATAAAGAACGTAAAATAATTATATGAACAGTCTAACAAAATAAATAGTCTGTAAGAATATATTTGGCCAAAACAAATGTAAAAGTCCCTGCTGTAGTATTGTTTAGCATACTTTATCCAAAAAAAGGAAAGATTGTGTAAGTCTACTGAGATTTTAAAGATTTTTTAATACTAATTTATCACATATTGAAATCTATTACAGCACTGTACATCATCATTATCATTGAAATTATGATATGCAAAAAGTAAGGTATTGTGCCACAATGTTTTTGCAGTTAGCCTATAATATTAAGGGAGGCAGTGCCAGCGCCTGCAAATTATGATATCCAAATATCTAGAAAAACTCAAATAAATTAAAGTTGATATTCCAGTCTAATTTATTCATAAGATTCAAAACTTCCTCTGTCGCTCCTGTCCTTCAATATGTCAGCATCTAGATTAATGGTTGATGTCGATTAATTGCCCGCTATTCATCATTTGCATTTGTGATTAATCACGATGTGAAATGACAGGCGCTGAATATTGTAGGTATGGATGAGTTGTCAGGGTTGATGACACTTCATATCGATCCTCAGCCGGTCAGGGACGATGACACGCTTGATGAATAGCCTGAGGGTGACCTCTGACCCCGAGGACATTTTGGGCATTTTTATAATAAAATAGAGACTGGACTTGAAAACACAAAATCAGCTTTGCAAAATGGTAAAAGTTTCTCTATTTGAAGTAAAAGATCTCAAACATTTCACGTGCTCTGAGCATTTTATTGTTACTGATAACAAAAAATAAACAACTTTATTCCTCAACAGCGAGTTTTAAGAAACAATTAGGTCATTCTTCAAATCTTCCTTAAAATATAATGAAATGTCCGTTTTAAAACAATTTAATGAAATTTGTATACATGTAAAATAAAATCTATATTCAAATTCATCCCCACTGTGTTAAAATGTTATAGTATTATGATTTTGTTACATACGTATCAATTAAATATGTTTTTTAAAACAAAAATGTTCTTCAAGTGCACAAACCACATTTTATTTTATTTGCATGTATTAAAAGTTTATTTCAACTATTACAGAGGTCAAGCCACTGCAAAACTGCAAATGAAGATATATATAATTTTCTTGGTCATTCTCCATTTCTTATATGAACTCTTTGTGTTTCCCAAAAGTTAGGCTATACATTCTGATATATTTTTTACTGCCTGATAACTGAACCAATATTTATTTATTCAAATATTCATTTTTTTTAAATCAAAAAGCAGAAATAAAACAACAAGTAGGCTAATTATTAGATAAGCAACAATTAAAAAAAACTGTTATTAATTATTTTAATTAATTGATTATTTTGCATATTTATGCTACATAGCTACTAAGCAACTATCTATGCTACCTAAATCAACTGATATTAAAATATTTAATCATTGGCAAAAAGCAGAAATAAAGCAAGGAATAATCAAGAGTTAGGCTAATGAAAATGCGCTATGAATATTTGATTAATTTCTTTAATTTATGGCACATATTTACGCAACAGTTGTTTTGCGCAAGAATGCTTTCAAATATAGCCTATTTTTCTATCAATTATATAGCACCAGATCACAGAAAACAGGGTCCAATTACTCCAAATAGCCTCATTTTTCACCACATTCTGCCAAGTATTAGCACTCGACGCGCCGGCGGTGTGTGTGTGTGTGTGTGTGTGTGGTGCTGACATGCTGCTCTCACACCCTGAGCTCTTTTTATAAAGGCGATTTGATTTTATAGGCCTTGGCTCGACTCCTAGACCCCAGTTATAGCCTCGGCCCGGCCGCCAGTGTCCGACACACACACCGGCCTTTATTTAGCCCGTCTCCTCGCTCCTGTCTCGTGTGTTAGCTCGCGGGCAGCACAGAGAGAGAGAGTCGTTTATCAGTGTAATATCTGCAGGTCGAGACTCGTCTGATGCTCTGTGTAAATTCTTCATGCGTCGAGAATAGAGACGAGAGACAGGCGGCGATAAACACTGAAGAGTTCCTGTTATCAGCATAAGATGACACGAGCTGTGGCCCTAATCACACACATGCACTTATACACTGTTTACTTATGCACTTGTATGACTTTTATAAGGTTGTTTTTGTCCATCAGCATCAGAATCCGATGCCCCGCCCCCTTCGAACTTTGAAATCGCAAGTTTGCGTAAGTATTTTAATGAGTACTCACGTTGCAACCGCTTATGAGTATTTATGAATATAATCTGGACATACTACATGTTATTATCATGTGACCAGGTCCAAGGTTTTTGTAATTATTGAAAACAGTTGAACTTTGCCATTTGTTTTGCTATACAGGTTTATTTAGAAAAGGGACGTGACAAAATGCAACCAAAAGCCTATAAATCCTAAAGGAAAACTCAGAACTTCACAAAAATTTAGGAGCATATACCATGGTCAGGAAGCATGGCAGGTTTAATGGAGATTGGACCATAGGTGGCGCTATAACCATCAAAAAGGTCTTCTTATTAGGCGTTCAAGCACAAAACTATGGTAAATCAGGCTAGATTCATGGTAAATCATACTGGAACATGGTAAATAATGAAAATCGCACTGAAATCACAAATCATGCTAAAAGATGGTCTATTCCATCAGCGGTTAAATGCTTGCTACATAAAACGTAATGTCTTTTGATGCTTTTATACTTAAAGGTTATTGCTTGAACACCGCTAAATGCTGCTTGCAGCTTTAATATTATTTATAAATGTATAATTAAACTTGATTAAATGTACAGTTTGGTGTTGTTTTGTTTTTAAAAGATATCCTAATACAATGCGTTAATCTCTCAATTGGGTATTTATCATTAAAGATAGAGGTTGGTTGTAAGCTAGTGGTCAAAATGGGCGTGTAAAGGGAATACTCATCAAGTCCGACTGAGTAAAATATTTTTTTAGGCATATTTTTTAAGATATGTTAGTTAGAGCAATGCTTTCCACCTAAACAGCTCAAATATGTATTTTATTCTGAGTCCTTTTCATTGTAATGCATCTGTGCTTTTACTCGAGTATGGTTTTCAGGTAGTCTTTAGACCTCTGCTCCCTATATACTCATTATTTTATTGATGGTTATTGATTTAATACAATAACAGTTATTGAAGCAAAAAGTGCTTTAATCCCAACTTTGTTTCAACTGAAACTGTTCAAATAATAATAATAATGAAAAAACTCTAAGATTTTAGAAAACTATAATTTACTTATGGAAACGTGAGGGCTTATCTGTGCAAAATCTGCTGTGAAAATACTATGGTATTACATTTTATTGGACCAGCATTGTATACTTTGGAGCAAGTCATGCTATATGAATCATCATAATAGTGTTTGAGCTGATTTGAAACGACACACACACACACACACACACACACACACACACACACTGAACACAGTAATAAAGACACCAGCACTGTATAGAAATAAGCTTCTTCACAACAAAGTGATATATTCTCCAAAGAAATGTTGAAAAGGGACAAAAAGGACAAAAAATAAGCTGCATTCCAGAAGGTTTTGCATGTTTCACAATTGTGGAAGTTGAGAACCGTGTCGTGTGTCAAAGTAATTTACAATCTATTTACACAAGAAATCATGATGTGATCCAGCGAACAGTCGGGAAGTCCTGTAAATCTCCCGGAGGGAACGCGCGTGACCGGGAGACGTCTCGTAAACCTGGAGATGTGTGTTTAACTAGAAGAGGCGTGATTGGCTCCTCCTCGGAAATGGAGAAAGAGCGGGAAACTTTCTGTCCGTATGTCGAGATGTCGACCAGTTCAGTGACTTCAATCAATCCAGTCGCGAGCGGATCACACTGCAGACCCCAAACAGACCCCACGCAAGTCTATGAATGCAAACGCTTCAGATACACACGATCAAGTTCATGCATCATTACATGATGGACGTTAGTGTAAATCGCCAGTTTTCTCCAGTTATGGTGGAGTTTAAAGAAAACAGAGCGATTTTAAGTCAGTTAATTGACATGTATAAATCATCGATCGACCTGAATGGAATATTAAATAGAGATCAACTGATATTATGTTATTTTTAGGGCTGTCAAACTATTAATCGCGATTAATCGCATCCAAAATAAAAGTTTGTGTTTACAAAATATATAAATACACACACATGCTTGTATATTTAAGAAAAAAAATATGATTTATAAAATATTTAAATTTATATAATATAAATTATATATAAATATATATATACAGTATATACTATATAAAATATTTCTTAAATATATACAAGCATGTGTGTATATAATTATGCACAGTGCACCCACATATATTATGTAAACACAAACTTTTATTTTGGATGCGATTAATCGCATCCAAAGCCCTAGTTATTTTATATCTAGTGTCTGAACCAATTTTTGAATTATTTCAATATTTCATTATTATTGTCAAAAAGCAGAAATTTAAACAACACTGTAAAAAAAATATGATCAATAAGTTATGACAAGTTTTTACATTGCTTTAACTCAACAATTGAAAATTTCAACTCATTTTTTTGTAATTTTAGTTTAATTTATGGTTGATTGAACTTAAAAATTGAAGGCAGCAATTTTTTTTGTTAGATTGAATAAGCAACCAATACAAAACATAAAATGCATAAATTTAATTTCTGGCATTATGCATATAGTTATTTAGGATGTTTTACATCAGCTTCCTGAATGCAAAACTGAGTATCAGATGATACTATTTTTATTAAGTGTCTGAACCCATATTTATTTAAATATTTAATTATTGTCAAAAAGCGAACAGAACAAGTAATCATTACAGTACAAAAAAAAAAGACTTATTTTAATTTATGGCATATGATTCTTTTTTTAATGCAAAGTAGTTTTGCAATCGATAGATGGCTGAAAGTGATATTTTCTTTAGCGAAATGCATTTAAACACTTGCGTAGAGTGTGTTAGACATGAAACACAATGCTGGACGGCTGATAAAAGTACAGTGATGATGAGACGAACAACAGTAATAATAATAACAACAACAATAATTTTAATAATATAATAATAATAATAATACAAACTATCCACTTTGAAAACAAACAAACAAGCGAGTCTCATGCTGTGCTGTGATAAAATCCGTCCTTTGACTCAAATGTTCAAATGATCAGAAACCTCGTCGTTCAGCTGCCCGCATCCTATTGGTCAAACCGACTGTCCTTCAAACGTCCACACGGCCATCCGTACGCGTCAGATATCTGTAACATCTAGAGAACTTGTGTTACACGTCAATACGGCCTCCAGACGGCTTCGACCGACATGCTAGTCGGCGAACTGCTGTGGCTTCCCTCGGCCTCGACCACGCCGTCGCTCTGATTGGGCAGCGACGGGTGCAGGAGGGCGGAGCCTGTGGAGGCGTTGGTGCACGGCGGTAAGATCCGCGGCGGCGAACGCTCTCCTCCCGGCATCATGGAGAACTGGTAGGATCCGGCGGCGCTGCTGTAGTACAGGTGATACGGGGACGAGCCGGCCTGGAACGGTCCCGCCTGAGCCTGCGAGGAGCCCGCGGGGTACGCCGGCGGGAGGTACGTGTGGTAGCGTCCCGCGGGGCTCGTCATGGCCGACATGCTGATGCCGATGGCGTTGGTGACGGGGGTGGGGGTGTAGGTGAACGGCCCGGTCGGGTACGGCACGCGTGGGTCCGTGAAACGCCCGTCCGGTAGAGAGGGGAGCGAGGGGAAGGAGCGATCAAGGCCGACGCGAGGATCAGTGAACGCCGTCAGGTCGGGACCTGCAGGGAAACAGAACATGTGCTCAGATGCGGTTTTACACACCCATAGATATTAGGCCTGTTGGAAAGAACTACGAAATTCGAATATAATTTGAATAATAAAAAACATCGCTGAAGCTACTGTTCGAATATTGCTTTTTAAAATATATATTATTTTTTAATCTTGCCTTTTCGCCGCCTTGGCTTACACGCACGTGAAAATTAAACGCCTTTGTTTCGTCTGATGAACAATAAAGTTTTTGAATCGTAACACAAGTGTGCATGTATCCACGGTGTATCATCATAACAACTGTCAAAAATGGTAGCCTAAATGTTTAACGGCGTAAAAAGCGCCCATGAAGCGAAAAAAGCAAATATCTCAACGGATTCGGTGCGCATTGAGCTTGTTGGAACCGTCTAGTCGAACTGAAAAGAACGATATAAGTTTCCGAATTTTTGGTGGTGTTTTCGCAGAGATATTAGCCGAAACCATCGATTTCCCTCTAGTGGACAGAACATGTAACAACAACCACATGCTATAGTGGCATTGGCGATCCATAAGCCTGTGTAATGTCGTAAATATTAATAACAGGATACATTTTAGCATTTAATATTCGAATATTATTTGAATATTAAATAAAATAAGGAATGGAATTCGAATAAAGATCTGCGTATGATGACATCACTGAGATCTGCGTATGATGACATCACTGGGGTCTCTTCTTACGAGAAACATCACATTTCAAATAGACATTACAGACAGTAGATTTAGAAAGAAATATCGTATTTGATTCAACATGGCATTTATTACACATAAACTTTTAGGCTTATTCAACAGCCATTATTATTATTATTATTATTATTTTCAGAAGCTGCCTCTGAATTGGCATACCAAAACAGTTTGGTTACTAATATTCTTCAAAATATCTTATTTTATGATCATACAGGTTTGAAGCTACATGAGGGTGAGAAAGTGACAGACGTGTAATTTTTGGGCAAACTATCCCCAAAATATATTTTTAATGAAGTGACACTGTAAATAAGAAACTAAAATGGCCAGAAGGTGGCAGTAAACGTCTTAATGAGCAAGTCATTCATTTGATTCATTAGAACAGCCGATTCATTCAGGAATGAAGTAAATGACTCTCTTTATGAGCCACTGAATCAGCTGGTTTACAGATGAACAGCCATAATAATATATATGGAAACACTCACAGTGTATGGCGTTGCGGCTGGGTGAGATGGGGGTCGTGGGGTGGACCGTCGGGGTGGAGATCGGGCCCAGGTACGGGTACGACTGCTCGTACGACCAGGACGGAGACGTCTGCATCTGCCTTGAATCTGAAACCAAACATTAATATTCAATAAATGATGTTATGACCGCTCCATTTCACTTCCAAATCCAAGACACACACTCACACAAATATAGAAATGGTATTAATGGCTACTAAGAAGAACACAGACATAAACACACACACAAAATATAGTAAAAATAGTGAAAAATTATTACAATTTAAAATAACTGTCTTCTCTGTGAATATATAGTAACGTCTAATTTATATCCTGAGATCAAAGTTGAATTTATCATCAGGGTCACATGACCCTTCAGAAATCACTCTAATATGAGGATCTGATGCTCAAGAAACATTTATGATTATTATCAATGTTGAAAACTGCTTCATATTTCTGTGGAAACTGTTTTTTGATGAACAAAAAGTTCAGAAGAACAGCATTTACTTGAAATAGACTCTTTTGCAACATTATAAATGTCACTTTTGATCAATTTGATGCATCCTTGCTGAATAAACGTATTACTATTTTTGTTATGTTTTACCTATTGCCTAATAATTTTAAACAACAATCGTCCACTTCTATTGAAGACAAACACAAGGGCACATAATGGAGTGAGAGGAGCAGGAGGCGGAGAAGACATTCTCTCAGTATGTCTCTCTCTCTCTCTGGTCTAATAAACCGATGGCCTGCAGTCTTCCAGACAGAAGAGGAGGGAGAGCCATCAGAGAGGAAGCAAATTATGCACCGCGGCCAAAGAGTGTGTGGCCCGTTTCAAGTGCAGCCAGAGCGCGGCCCGCTGCCAGAACCCCCAGAAGTGTGTGTGAGTGTGTGTTTGTGTGTGTGTGTGTGTGTGTGTGAGCTCCTGATCTGGAGTCACACATGGCTGAGGAGCTGGAGGCGGATTCGGGCATCCGGTGCGAGACACACACACACACACACACACAATGTAAGCTCTCAAACCTCATTCTCATGTTTTGAAAGACGTTTCTCTGAGGATCTATCATGCAGGTTTGATTATGAAACTGTGTTGGGATCATGGAAAATGAACAGCGTACGGGAGGGCGAGTCTTTTACAAGTGCTTTTCCTGAAAAGAAAATTCTCCAAGGTTCAATTTACCGGAGAGAAATTCGCTGTTAACAAAGTCTCGGCCATCAGAATGTAGAAGTGTGTGTCCAGCGTCCACAACTCATCAACTACTGGGAGAAATCAAAGCACACGCGATGAGAAGTCCGGCTGTGAGCTTTAAATATCGGATTTTACTGTAAAAATGAAGTTATGAACAGTGTTGGGTGTAACTAATTACTAAGTAATTAGTTACTGTAATTTAACTACTTTTCCCTTGAAAATGTAAAGTAAGGGATTACTCTTCATTTATCTGTAATTTAATTACAGTTACTTCTGATGTAATTGAGGTAAATACTGTGTATAGATCAATCCGATCTCACAGCGGTTCGTATGCATTTTATGAGGCGTCTAAATATTACGACCGCACTCGAATTATTGTAAAATATGTATGAAAACATTTTATAGTATTTATTTGAAAGAATTAAAACAGATTCATGTCTATCCTTGTATTATTCAGCTGGTTGAGACTGATATGGGATTTTGAAAGTAATTAGTAATTAAATACATTTTAGAGAGAGTAATTCATACAGTAATCTAATTACACTGTTGAAGAGGTAATTAGTAACTAGTAATGAATTACTTTTTTAGAGTAACTTACCCAACACTGGTTATGACAACTTGTGTTTTTAACATTGCTTTAACTCTTCAACATAACTTATTTAAGTTTAAATGACTTTAAATTGAGTGCACTTTAAAATCGACAGCTCTTTTTGTACAGTGTAGAGCAACACACGTATACGCTACAAACACACTCCTGTCCAAACTTCCCTAATCTGAGCAAAAGTTAACTCCGCAAACAAATGCAAACACAAGCTTCCTCAAATCGGCAGAGCTCGTCCGAACACACACACACACACACAAATAATCTCACACACACACAAATAATCGCGCACACACACACAAGTCGTGTCCAGCTGCTTCTTATTTCCACAGTTATGAAAAGAGAAGTAGCGGAGAACGAGAGAGAGAGAGAAAGAGAGAGAGAGAGCTTTTGAATGACTTAATAACGGTTTCCGCTGGCCGTAATCCCGCTCTATTCCTGGCCGGCGGATCAGAGGGAAGCGGGAAACTCTCTGTCCCGCGACACACTCGCTCCTGTCAGCGCTCACTCACACACATCAACGCAGCGGGAACATTTCACTGCTCAGGCTTTACTCTTCCACAGTTTCTCATCGAGAGCTGGACGATCGAGCTCAAAGCAGCTCATGTTTTCAATTTCAATGAAAGAATCTTCTACAGTCAAACCAACAATCAACATTTCTCTCATTATCTCAGTTTATGCGCCATAAAGTGCTGCCAACAGGAACGGTGTAGAGTGCCCTCTGGTGGACAAACTATACAACTTCAACACTCATGACATGGTTCAAGCGCGTTTCGTCCGTTTTTATTTTATTTTCGAAATATTAATTTATCGGCCATTATAACTGCCGATACCGATAGTTTGGAAAATGCCTAATATCGGCCGATAATATCGGTCTGGCTCTAATTATAGCGTACTCCTGTGTAGGTATAACACCGTGTCCTAACTACACGCGACGCACTAAAATTCCAGCGACAGCAAGTGTGTCTGTCCACACTAGACGCGACGCGACTGAGACGCCACACTCAAAAATCACAGCCATTCAGAACAGCGTGTGGGTGAAAGCGCACTGTTGGCCCGCACTCACATTGGAAATGGGTAAGGACATAAATCAAATCAAGAAATAACATTATTAAAAATCAAAACATTAACAAAATATACTCATTGACTAATTTTGTTATGAAGTACAGTCGTATGTTTGCATAGAATTCATTTTGAACGCCATATTATATGATTTCAAAATCTGAGGTAAATTATCCGTTTTCTTGTGGCACAGTGACATTTTTAACTAAAAATAAATAATGTGTACTCATAACTAGGGTTGGGTATCGAGAATCGAGTATCGATTGGAACCGAGACTAACTTTTCGTTTTTCCCGGAATCGTTCAAAAGTAAAAATTTCGATTCCTAGTTTCGATATTCACAGTCCGCCGAGCGGAAGAAGAAACCGCTGAACAACACCAACGAAGAAGCGTCTACCGGAAGTGTTGGCATAACCACGCAAGTCGAACATGAGTAGCTTACGTCGGCGATCCAAAGTGTGGCTTCGCTTTTCTAAAAATAATGAAATCTCGGCAAAATTTGTGACAAAAGGAGTATTTTTACAGAAGGAGTATTTCCTTCAGAAAGGCCGTTGGTTAGCAAGGTTAGCTAAACTTTTTTGACCCTGCCTCTTAAAAGAATCGGAATCGAGAATCGTTAGGAACCGGGAATCGAAACAAGGAATCGGAATCGGAATCAGAATCGTTCAAATTCAATCGATACCCAACCCTACTCATAATAACCAGTGTAATTTCTTCATTCTGTCAGCCGTGACGTCGCAGAAAAAGGAACCGTTTCTAAATTAGAAACTTCGCGTGTCGCCGTCGCGTCTGGTTCAATTCAATTCAATTCAATCTTTATTTATATAGCGCCATTACAATACCCAGAAAGGTGCACAAAGCGCTTTCCATAAGGACAAAAGGACCGTTAGGACAAAAACTCTGATTAACATGGAAAAGATACCTTTTATCGCGTGTCACGTCCCGTGTAGTTAGGACACGGTGTAAGGGAACAATATAGTTTTGGGAAATAAAGGGGTAACAAGCAGATTTACAAGCAAATTATTTATAACGTAATTATTTTAAAACTAACAGGAACCTATTCTGTTAATATATTCCAGGCGAAAATTGTTCGTCTGTCGTATATAAAAGTTATCGTCACATTTCTGGCAAAATATGTTTTTTGACGTCTGTGGCTTGAAAATTAAACATATATATATATGAAGAGTTCAGATACAAAAGCCTCTAAATGCCATTTGAAATTTTCTTCTAGAATAATCATTCTTACCAAGCTTGTATATTTAAGTTCAGTGATTTCACTTAAATGGCAATTAATAGGTAATTATCATTGCCATTTAAGTGAAATCACTGAACTTAAATATACAAGCTTGACAAAAATCATCATTAAAGAAGAAAATTTCAAATGGCACTAAGAGGCTTTTGCATCTGAACTCTTCATATATATATATATATGGCTGTACATAAGCACAGTATGATATAAATGAATTTATTGTTTAAACATTGAAAATGTAATGTTAAGTCAACCCAGAGATGCCAAAATTACCCTGTAAAATTGCACAAGAACATATTTTGCCAGATTTGTGACGATAATTTTTATATACAACAGATTTGTATACAACAATTTTCGCCAGGAATATATTAACAGAATAGGTACATGTTAGTTTTAAAATAATAACATCATAAATAATTTGTTTGTATATCTACTTATTAGCCCTTAATTAAACTTAAAAACGTATACCAACACGCTACGTAATTTGGGTTTACTTACGCAGTCGTAAAATACAGTGTTACCAAACTTTTCATTCAAAAATGCACCAGAAGAGGCTAAAACGACTTTGGTGACTAAGACAATGGTTTTGGTTTTGCCTGCATATTGAAATCCACTTGAATAAAATCAAACAGCTCTAGATTTGGTTGAGGGATTTTCACACAAGCCTGTTTCCTGTCAAGCACGTCTCACTTCCTCTTTTCTGCGTTCTACTTCCTCCTCGTTACATGCGCAAGGTGCTCGCCTTTCTCTCTCTCACACACACACACACACACACACACCTTTCTCCCATCTGCACCCATGAAGGGGAAGAGAAACTAAGAGGATCTCAGTGTTTTCAGATTGGGAAATGTTTTAACCAGCGCATGAAAAGCAGAAGTGCCAAACTTAGAGCTGTCGTCAGTTCATTTCTCAGAAGATCATTTAAAATTAATACTTCTGTTCAGCACGCATGCATTCAATCCATCAAAAGTGATAGTAAAAACATTAATAATGATGAGTCTATTTCATTTAAATGCTGTTTTTTAACGGCATGTATTAGAATGACTGTTTTCAACACTGATAATAATCATAAATGTTTCATCAGATCCTCCTGAAGGGTCATGTGACACAGTAATGATGCTGAAAATTCACAGGATATAAATTACATGTTACTATATGAAGAGTTCAGATGCAAAAGCCTCTAAATGCCATTTGAAATTTTCTTCTTTAATGATGATTTTTATCAAGCTTGTATATTTAAGTTCAGTAATTTCACTTAAATGGCAATGATAATTACCTATTAATTGTTATTTAAGTGAAATTACTGAACTTAAATATACAAGTTTGATAAAAATCATCATTAAAGAAGAAAATTTCAAATGGCATTTAGAGGCTTTTGCATCTGAACTCTTCATATATTCACATAGAAAACAGCTGTGTTAAATTGTAATAATATTTCACTGTTTTTACTGTACTTTTGATCAAGTAAACGCAGCCTCGACGAGAACGAGAGACTCCATTCATTTTCTGTGTAAATCTGTTGCACTTCATCTGGCCGTTTCAATGCAGAAACACACCCCGCTTATTCCTAACTGGAAGCGTAATCAAATTACCGGAAATATTTCATAAACGAATATGCCTCGCCACACTCCAACAGCATGAGTCTGCAGGAATGTCCCAGAGTTCAGTGTGTGTGAAACACCCCCGCGCTGCTTTAATCGAAGCAAACGTGTAATTTGAACATTCCTCTGTACAGTAAAAGAGCCGATATTTACATCTGGCTTCTCTGTAGTGTGAAACAAAAGAAACGATGAAAGAGCAGAGAAACAGTTGCGGACACCACAAGGCTTTGGCTGATTGTTATTGGGGCTTAAACGCTGTGTGTGTGTGTGTGTGTGGCACGCTCTGGCATGCTTGTCTAAGCTCCAATCAAAGGAGGCCTTGTTCACTGTATTTGTTATGTCTGAACGTCCGATGATGTGTGATGTGTCCCAACTTCCCCCCGTCACCTGCCAGGAACAAGCAGAACCAATAACAACGTGCCGTACACACACACAAATGCACACACACACACACACACACACACACACACACACACACACACACAAATGCACATATAAATGCACACACACACACACACACACAAATGCAAACACATGCACACACACAAATGCACACATATGTACACAAACACACACACACATGCACACATATGTACACAAACACACACACACACATGCACACAAATGCACACATATGCACACACACAAATGCACACACACACACAAATGCACACCCACACACACAAATGCACACCCACACACACATGCACACACACACACACACACACAAATGCACACACAAACACACACACACACACACACAAATGCACACACTCACAAATGCACGCACACACACAAATGCACACACACACAAATGCTCACAAATGCACACACACACACACACACACACACAAATGCACACACAAATGCACACACTCACAAATGCACGCACACACACAAATGCTCACAAATGCATACACACACACACACACACACACACACACACACAAATGCACACACAAATGCACACACTCACAAATGCACGCACACACACAAATGCTCACAAATGCATACACATGCACACACACAAATGCACACATGTATGCACACACACACAAATGCACACACAAATGCACACATATGTACACACACACACACACACACAAATGCACACCCACACACACATGCACACACAAATGCACACACAAACACATACACACACACACAAATGCACACACTCACAAATGCACGCACACACACAAATGCACACACACAAATGCTCACAAATGCATACACACACACACACACACACACACACAAATGCACACACAAATGCACGCACACACACAAATGCTCACAAATGCATACACACACACACACACAAATGCACACACAAATGCACACACTCACAAATGCACGCACACACACAAATGCTCACAAATGCATACACATGCACACACACAAATGCACACATGTATGCACACACACACAAATGCACACACAAATGCACACATATGTACACACACACACACACACACACACACACACTCTTGTGTTTCCTTTCACTATCACTCTAGTACACTAATGCAAAAGCACAAAACAAAAAAGTGTCTGGAGCAAATTCTGACTCATTTTATAAAATGTTGCTATATACTGTATATATTGTGTATATATATATATTTATACAAGACCATTTACTGACATCAGAAAACGCTGAACATGCAAATATGTTCTCAGGGGGAGTTTTGTAAATATTGTCCATCAGATGAGTTCAGCTTCTCTTATATAGACTGGTGCGGTTTAAGCAGAACATAAACAAGTGTGGGAATCCCTGCAATAGACGAATGAAAACTGAACAATAATCGGACAGAACAGAGCGGAACCGACACCAGTGAAAAATAATGCATTTCCATATTGTGTTACTCCCTTAAAAGTAGCTAATCGTGTTTAGAATTAGCATTACTTTACTTCTTTAGAAAAGTAATGCATTATGTTACTTTTGCATTACTTTTTATTTATAACAAAAAAAGTTATATTTTTGGGCGTACAGTAACGAGCGCAACTCAAGCAAACCTTTCAGCGGTAAAAAAAACAACAATAAAATAATCTATAGACATTTTTGTTTATATGGCCAGAAGCAAGTACATTGGTCAATAAAGTGAGATTAAATGCATAAAAATGTTTTATTTAACATATTTAGTTTTGCATATATTCTGATTCTGCATTTCACTGATTTTAATCATTTTGAGGAATATTTATTTATTTTTTGTATGCAAGTGAGATGAGAAAAGCACTTTTACATTACAATAACCATCATGTTCACACACACACACACACACACACACACACACACGCGTCTGCACTTCCATTTGTCTCAACATGGGGACAGGAGAGCTGTCAGTCAACACATGGGAACACGTATTTGAAAAAGTAACTCAGATATATTGTTGTAAATTTTAAAAGTAATGCATTACTTTACTAGTTACTTGAAAAAGTAATCTGATTACATAACTCAAGTTGAAATGTTGCCATCGGGTATTGATTGATTGATTGATTATTTGATCACTTTAATTTAAAAAAATATATAAACAGTAGTCTGTGTCATACATTAAAAATACATAAATACTCAGGGATGACACAATAAAGCCTGAAGACTTTAAGGTTCAAGGTTAAGGTACGAGAGCAGCAGATTCAACCGGTTTATGAACTCGTTTATTCCTTCGGCCATTAAGCTATTAAATAACACGAGTAATTATTATAATCTATTCTTGTTTTATGTGATGCATTGGCTGTATTTTTTCCCTCTGGGACAATAAAGTAAACCTTAAACCTTAAAGTTAGTTGTAATGAGTTACCCCAACACTGATGCAGAGATAGGTGTAACTCACCGGGGACCTGGCTGTGGGCGGGGCTGCTGAAAGGGGGCGTGGTCAGGGCGGGGCGGGGGGCGGGGCCATGGTGTGGACTGCAGCGCATGGCACTTCGCCTCAACTGCTCAGAGAAAGCTAACGCGCCGGGCTTTACCGCTTCATCCGGCTTCTGTCGGTGGCCTGGACACACACACACACACACACACACACACACACACAGAACGGACATGAGAGAGAACGATTCAGTTACTGAGTGTCCATTAACAGAACCAAAGCCACTTAAGCACACAAACACAACAACTATTAGACATGTACACTATGATCTGAGCACCAGTAGATTAATGCTTACTAAATGCTGATTACAAATTGCCGTTATTAAACGTAATCTATTGAATTACAAATATTAGGTAATGTAGTCTATTCGGACTACTTTTAGATTACTTTGGACCCAACTTATTTGACACATGGATTTAAAGAATTGTTGTGCACCATATTGATAAAAAAAATAAATAAAATGTTATTATCAACAAATAGAAGTGCATTAAACACCAGATTGGGTTTGTGAAAGCTGATAATTAAATGAAATCATAAAAATGAACAGTGAAAACAGAAACAGTAAAAGTTGAACATTAACAACTAGGGCTTTCAAACGATTAATTGCGATTAATCGCATCCAAAATAAAAGTTTGTGTTTATATAATATATGTGGGTGCACTGTGTATAATTATTTTGTATATATATATAAATACACACACATGATTGTATATTTAAGAAAAAAATATTATTTATATATAATATATAAATCTATATACAGTATATACATGAAAATATTTCTTAAATATATACAAGCATGTGTGTGTATGTATATTTATACAAAATAATTATACACAGAGCACCCACATTTATTATGTAAACACAAACTTTTATTTTGGATGCGATTAATCGCGATTAATCGTTTGACAGCCCTATTAACAACAAACTGTTTATGTGTACCTGCAAGTCATTCGACATCAGAGAACCGTGAACATGCAAATGTTTTATTAAATTATTGAAAAAATTTACTTAAAATAAATATAGATAGTGATTCCATATGTGGAAACACTGGTGTAATTGTCTTCTGGTAGAACAATGATTATTTTTTTTATTATTTTGTTTTATTTTTATATGTATGTATTAGGGCTGTCAAACAATTAATCACGATTAATCGCATCCAAAATAAAAGTTTGTGTTTACATAATATATGTGGGTGCACTGTGTATAATTATTTTATATATATAAATACACACACATGCTTGTATATATTTAATAAATATTTTCATGTATATACTATTTATATATAATTTATATTATATAAATATCAATATTTTATATAAACATAATGTTTTTTTCTTAAATATACATGCATGTGTGTGTATTTATTTATATATATACAAAATAATTATACACAGTGCACTCACATATATTATGTAAACACAAACTTTTATTTTGGATGCAATTAATCGCGATTAACCATTTGACAGCCCTAGTATGTATGTATGTATGCATGTGCGTTATGGTGTATTCATGTATTGCTGTGGGTAAGATTTGGACCTTGAGTCTGTTATAAAAGTTTTGATTGATAGACATGTGTGGAATTAAATAATTTTTAATAATAAAAATAATAATAATAATCACGTAATCCATAAAAAAGCAACGGTAATCTGACTTTTAAAATTTAATATACATTATTAGAATCTGATTACATAATCCAGAGTACATGTACAGCACTGCTGACCACACACACACACATCCTACTAATGGGGCTAAATGAGGAGACCAGCATGTCACTGCTCCAGTAGGAGGCGCTGTTCTGTCTGGTGTGTGTGTGGCTCTGACCTCACACATAGAGACTGGGATTAATGATCACAGGTGACGGAAAGGAACAGAAAGGACAGCTGTGTGAAGCCATCATCCGCACGCGAGCAAGGAAGTCCTGCTGAAACCAGAGAGCTTTGAAGACCCGGCCAGCGCATCCCGCCAGACTGACCCGGAGTATATGCGGAGTGGCGCCGTCCGGAGGATTCCCGACCGGAATAACGGACCAGCGGGGAATAGAGCGGCCAACATGTGCGCGATACACATTCATATACAGACACACACGCTATTAAAACACACTTTACACGAGTGTGAGCAACACTAACTACATTAAAACCACCAGGATTCAGACATATACCAATACAAATAACAGGTGATAAGCTTTTAATAATAATAATAATGAACATTAATAAATGTTATTAAATTATTTTAGTCACTAAATGATAAATAATAATATAAATAATAATAATAAACTTAGTACATAGTAAATGTTATTGTATTAATTAATTATTAAAATTGGTAAAGTATTATTATTAGTAGAAATATTAATAACAATAATGGAACACCAATAATAATACTTTAGTAACTATAATTATTTTAACTAATAATATTTATGTATTAAGATGTTATTATTATATTTTCATTATTATTAATAATACTTTAGCAACTTTCATAATTAGTTAATACATATGATAATAACAATGCAAAAATAATAATAATAATATATCAATCCATAATAAATATTATAAGTAAAATTAATTATAATATATATATTGTTCATTATTATTAATAATATGAATACTACTTTATTATTATTATTAATAATAATATTAATAACAATAATAATACTTTAGTAATTATAATTATTTTAACTAATAATATTTCTGTATTATTAAACATGTTATTATTATTATTATTATAGCAACTTTCGTAATTAGTTAATACATATAGTAATAATAACGAAAAATATAATAATAATTTATGAATACATAATAAATATTATAAGTAAAATTAATTATAATATAAATATTGTTCATTATTATTAATAATACTAATATTACATCATTAATTATAATAATTAATTAATACAATAGTTATAATTAAGCATACTTATTATTCATAATAATATTCAAAAACAATAATGGAAAAACATAATAATTATAATTGTTTTTTACTAATAATACCTATTATGTATTAAGATGTATTTATTAGTACATTTATTAAATGTATAAATTACTTAATACAATAATTATTATTAATTATAATAATAAAAAACATAATCTTAAAGGTTATTACCAAAAATAATTATTTATTAATTATAATTAATCCTACTAATAAGTATGTACCTCGAATACCATGTCGTACGGGACATAAATATTAACTGTGAACCAACATCCTGTAACAATCAGACTTCAATCTCACCAGTCGAATCACAGCAAAGACTAAATGAAACCTCATCCTGCAAGCAACACACACCCTCACGCCGACAGACACACCACATCAAACAGGCCAGCCGAGGCTGACGAAACCCGTGATGACATGAGGATAAAACACCAGCCGCTAGTGCACACGCTAGCCTGAACGCTAGTATGGCCACAACTCGCTTTTTAAAGGGGTGCTTGAATATGATTTCACTTTTTTAACGTTAGTTAGTGTGTAATGTTGCTGTGTGAGCGTAAACAACATCTGCAAAGTTACAACATTTTAAAGTTACAAATCGCTTTTTAAGGACTACAACAAACGGCTGATAGGAACTACAACGAGCTTCTTCATGGGCTAGTGACATCCCAAACCCTAAAATTTACATAAACCCCGCCCTCGGGAACTAGATGTGTAGGTTATCATGACATAATATAAACATTGAACATAAAAGGCTAAAAGTTTTTGAAAGTTTAGTCAGTGTGTGTGTGTGTGTGTGTGTGAGGTAATAGGAGCTGCTAATACACACACAAGCTTTTGTAGCTCCGCCCTCTGTGCTGGGAGCAGCAGCTTATTTGCATTTAAAGGGACACTCACAAAAAATTGTGTGTTTTTAATTTTAACATTATATGAAAATATCACACACACACACACACACATACACTCTGGGGACATCAAAGGCTTATTTCACATCTTGTTAAAAGAATCCCTGTAACACTTAAAAATGTCTGAAGGTCACGTGACAATGTAGCATATCTAACGTGCACGTTTATAAGTGTGATGCAACTGTGTGTGTGTGTGTGTGTGTGACTCACGGCGTGGTTCTCGGGGCCCGTCCACCGTGATCTTTATGGCTCTCTGATACGTGGCCACTTGAGGAGGGTTTGTGAAGACCGTGATGGTGAGCGTGAAACTCTTCCCTGAGAAACACAAACACACAGGGGTCAGAGGTCATCATCTGCAGTCAGAATCAGCACTGGATAGATTTATTAGTTGCTACATGTCAGATGTGTTCGTTTAAGGAGTGTGAGACTGTAAAACACACAGGCGAGACGACACTATTTCTGGATGAAGACGTCTGATGGACGGCTGTCGTCATTAGAGCATAAAAAACTCACAATCAGAGACAGAAGGGAATTTACAGGCGCTTTGTGTCCTTAAACAGAGACAGAGTTCAGACGGTACAGACGAGACACGGGCCAAACAACACGTCATGTGACCGAGGCCCCAAATAAACAGAGGACACATGGAGGATCTCGGAGAGAGAGAGAGAGAGAGAGAGAGAGAGAGAGAGAGAGAGAGAGAGAGAGAAATCAAGTCTGAAAATAATTCAGTGAGATATTGAGAGGAGCCACGACACAAAGACAGGCAGATTTCACATGTATAGATGCTCACACACACACACACACACACACACGCACACTCACTAGATGCTCTCTCATACACACAGACACACTCTCACTTACTCACTCACTCACTCACTCACTCGATGCTCTCTCTCTCTAAATCAATCAGTCAATATTGCATTTAAAAAGTCAAAAGAAAGAAATAGTATTTTGCATAAAGAGAATACAGGACCTTTAGGACATTATTTTCAATTCTCAGCACTTTAATCCAAAACGTCATAAACACGTCACATAAAATGATGAGAAGCAGCATAACAAAAATTACAGTAAAACATCCAAAGTAAAAAAGTACAAAACAGGTTTAATTTTCTTTATCTAAAATATAGTTCCTTTATTTTTTTTTCTTTATTTCTAATCTATTTCCATATGCAACCATCTATATTATGGTCAGTCATTTTTTTTTTAACTTTTTGTTTAAAGTACGTTTTCTATGTACATCTTTGAGCAAAATACAGTAAAATTCTGAAATATTAATATTATTATGTTTTCTGTGTGAATATATCGTAAAGTGTAATTTATATCCTGTGATCAAATCATCATTACTCCAGTCTTCAGTGTCACATGATCCTTCAGAAATCACTCTAATATGAGGATCTGATGCTCAACAAACATTAATGATTATTATCAGTGTAATTGTGAGTGTTTTGAGAGGTATTTTGGACTTCACTGGTGCCAAACGACTGGAAAACACACTGACTCGCCTGAAATTCATTGTTTGTATTAATTCACACACACACACACACACACTCAATAATATTTTATTTACGCTTTCATAATGAGCTTCTTCTCTGACACTATAGGACGAGACGTGCATATGTGTAGAACTACACAACTATGAACTGAGAGGATTATGGGAGCTGGGGTTTGTACCCACAATTCCTGATGCTTTCACCTGTCACTCATCGCTATGGCGATGAGAAGGACCCCAGAGAGGCGTCCCTTTGCGTGCCAGAAGCAGGTTTGAGTTACACAGCACTAAACGGGCCTAAGATCGTCGGCCAAAGAAAGGTACGGTTACACACACACGCGCGCAGTAGTCGCTATACGGCCAGAAACATAGAGCTGGGAAAAACTCCAAGCTGTTCCCCAAAATATGGGGAACAAAATAACTACGGGTTTGACCACACACACGTAGCACAGATGTGCAGTCCGATGCCAGGTGCTATTCTGAGCGCAGTCGCTTTGACAACACCGATCCACTTCTGTCTACGATGATCTCACACAGACATAAACACACAAACACACACTCACAATCTGCACTTACTACAGGACGTTCACAACATTCACTTTACAGAAAAGTGCTATGGTATTCTTGAGTACCATGTTAAAACCACGATATGTGTCAGATTGCATTATAATACCATGTTTGTGGACAGGCAGTGTGGAACTGAAGTACCATGTAAATAAATTACCACAATAAAGCCTTAAAGGAGTAGTTCACTTTAAAAAAACTTTTGCTGATAATTTACTCACCCCCATGTCATCCAAGATGTCCATGTCTTTCTTTCTTCAGTCGAAAAGAAATTAAGGTTTTTCATGAAAACATTCCAGGATTTTTCTCCATATAATGGACTTCAATGGGAACCAAACGGTTCAAGGTCCAGTGCAAACTGTTCAAAGGGCTTTAAACGACTCCAGACGATGAATAAGGGTCTTATCAAGCGAAACGATCGCTCATTTAATAAATAAATAACATAGTTTAAGTTTTATAAGCTCAAACGAAAAAAGATTCGTTCATTTTGATGAACGAGTTCGAACAGGAGAGTCACGAACGCGCATCACAGAACACAGCATTTGAGCGTATAAAAGTTAAACTTTGTTATTTATTTATTAAACGAGCGATCGTTTCGCTTGATAAGAGTCTTATTCATCGTCTGGAGTCGTTTAAAGCCCTTTGAACAGTTTGCACTGAAACTGTCTTACCGTTTGGACCCCATCGAAGTCCATTATATGGAGAAAACTTTGGAATAGTGAAGTAGTGAAAATAGGCCTCATCAAATAAATAAAGTACCATAGTATCTGATATCATATTTGAGCAGTCTTTTACTACGATAACACCATGATGTTTTGGAGGCATGCAAATTAATCCCCTGCTATATTTATGTGGTAATGTATTAGTATATGAAGAGTTCAGATGCAAAAGCCTCTAAGTGCCATTTGAAATTTTCTTCTAAAATGATCATTTTTATCAAGCTTGTATATTTAAGTTCAGTAATTTCACTTAAATGGCAATGATAATTACCTATTAATTGTCTTTTAAGTGAAATCACTGAACTTAAATATACAAGCTTGATAAAAATGATCATTTTAGAAGAAAATTTCAAATGGCATTTAGAGGCTTTTGCATCTGAACTCTTCATATATTGTTTTTAGTTTGTGTGTGTTATAATTGTTGGAGTTTGTGTTGCAAGACAAATTTCCGTGTACACGGACAATAAAGTACTATCTTATCTTATCTTATCTTAGTATCTGCCACTGCCACAGTACGTTTTTGTGCATGAATCCTCAAGAAATATAAATGCAAAAAAACTAATTTGTTCCTGTCTAACACACAGACACACACACACACACACACACACACACTGTGGTTCAGTGGTTTAGCGTCTGGACGGGAGTCGTTCTGTCTGAGAGACTCAGTGTCCAAACAGGGAGGAAGTGCACCGTGTTTCTCAGGGGGGACGATCCCCATACAAAGTGTGTGTGTGTGTGTGTGTGTGTGGTGGTGCAATTTGTTTATAATTTGTTTATCTGTGTCTATGTTACTGTACGCCGTGTGTGTGCACTGACAAGTCCAACTGACACAGCAAGACTCTTAATAAATGTACCTGAAGACATCGAGTGAATCAACAGCGAGAACGAAACGCTTGATGGACATCAAAAGCCACACACACACACAGATGCAGTCTTTGCTGTCTTATCTACACATCTGCATAATACAGAGTAGCAAGAGTGCGTAGATATGCATAGTTTACATTTCTCCCTTGCTTAACACACTCTTGCTGTTTTTTTTCTTTTCCGGCACTAATCGCTTCCATCGCAGCTGCTCTCACAAACACACACACACACAAAACACAAGCGTCGCTTGGATAAACAACACTCACTGAAATGCAAGACTTTCATGCAATAAAATACTTTTTTGTGTGTAACAATCTCGACTAAACATTCACGCTCCTCTCTGTACACAAACATTTCATTTTGCATTCTGTCACACACCTGTTGCAAACATTGCCCCTATTATGCTGCGTTCAAATGATGATGCAGACAAAAGAGGGCAGGACAAAGGAGTGTGTTTATCGCAGGCCCAGGCATGTGTGTTAAAGGCAGGAGTGTATCAACGAAATCACATCGGGCCTTGAATAGAGCCCTGTGGGACCCCTTACTGCTTTCCCAGAAGCTCGTCATCCTGTTGACTAACTACTCTGTCATCTCGTCAATACCATCAGAAGTCGTCCCAAGAGATGCGTTTTGAATTTTGAATGGCCACAAAAATGTCATTACTGCACACAGAGAAGTGCTTCAAACTAGTGTATATGAAGAGTTCAGATGCAAAAGCCTCTAAATGCCATTTGAAATTTTCTTCTAAAATGATCATTTTTATCAAGCTTGTATATTTAAGTTCAGTAATTTCACTTAAATGGCAATGATAATTACCTATTAATTGTTATTTAAGTGAAATTACTGAACTTAAATATACAAGCTTGATAAAAATGATCATTTTAGAAGAAAATTTCAAATGGCATTTAGAGGCTTTTGCATCTGAACTCTTCATATAGAGGCTGGTGTTTTAAATAGATAAGACCTGCAGTAGGAAGTGACTGTGTTGATGTGTGAGCGCTGTATCAACACAAATAGGAACATATACGCAATTAACCAAGCACACACACACACACAGACTTCTGTGCACCGCAGACACTGCATTAAAATATCTCCGTCACGGCTCAGCGGTGAGTCTCATCCACCGTGTTTCCTTCGTGAGTGAGTGAGTTTTATCATGTGCGGCGTCACTTCTAACCTCGTCCGCTGCGGCCCACGAAACGCAGGTCGTTGAAACGGGCCACTTGGTTCTTGATGGCGGCCGTGGCGTTTCGAAGCTCGGCAGAATAGTTCTCGTCGTTTCCGGCCATCACAGTGACCAGCGTGCCGTCAGGGATGTCGCCGAGGGCAACCACCTGTCAATCAACGGATGAGCAAGATGTGTTACTTTGTTACTATTTTAGAAACAATCCAAAAATACAACGTACGACAATTATCACACTACGTTGCAACTGAAAGTCATGGATAATGGAGGAGTCACAACTATTAATGCAATGATTAAAAATAATAGCACGTTTTAAAATGTAATGAATAAATAATGCTTGGTTATTATTATTATTATTATTATAAATGTTGATGAACAAAGTTTTAAAGAACAGCATGTTCTCAAATGTAACAGTTTTTACAGTCATTTTTAAACAATTTGATCCATCTCTGCTGAGTATTGATTTGTTTAAACAAATCTTATTGACCCCAAACACTAGTGTGTATACAACTGAATATTATTAAAGTAGTAGTTATTGTTTTGTGGATAATTTACTCACCGCCATGTCATTCAAGATGTCCGTGTCTTTCTTTCTTCAGTCGAAAAGAAATTAAGGTTTTTGATGAAAACGTTCCATGATTTTTCTCCATATAATGAAAAAAGAGTTCGAACAGGAGAGTCACGAACGCGCGTCACAGAACAGAGCAAAGCGAGCATTTGAGCTTATGAAACTTAAACTTTGTTATTTATTTATTAAATGAGCGATCGCTTCGCTTGATAAGACCCTTATTCATCGTCTGGAATCGTTTAAAGCCCTTTGAACAGTTTGCACTTGACCTTGAACCGTTTGGACCCCATTGAAGTCCATTATGTGGAGAAAATCCTGGAATGTTTTCATCAAAAACCTTAATTTCTTTCCGACTGAAGAAAGAAAGACATGGACATCTTGGATGACATGGGGGCGAGTAAATTATCAGCAGAAGTTTTTTTTTTTTTTTTTTAAAGTGAAGTATTCCTTTAACATGAATATTTCCTGTAATTTCGTTATTATTATACATATTCAATGACTTTATTATTAAGCAAAAACATTGTTTAGATACTGAAACCCAAACTACATTCAAATCCACTATACTGTCCTGCGTCACATCCACTTGTTGAACATCTCCACATCTAAACTAAATGAGCCGGTTATTTGCATATTAACTGTAAATGTCAGCTCATTCTTCATCTCTTTGTTTCAGAGAGCACACATGCCTCGCAGGACTACGCTCTGCTTTTGGCAAGACTGGGTGGTTCGTCATTTGCCAAATGCGGAAGATGATGATGAAAGATGTTGCGGTCACCCGTGACAACAAGAGATTAGCAACAATTACTGACGTTTCCCTCCAAATCATTAGCTTAATTAAGGATGTGCATTAAAAAAAAAACAATGTGAGATTGTAAGATTTTAAAATGCCCATTTCAGCACTTAGCACAAGTCTGTCTGATAGTCTGATAAAGATGCGGTTGTGCAAATTTACCGTATTTTCCGGACTATAAGTCGCACTTTTTTTCATAGTTTAGCTCGTCCTGCGACTTATCGCTACTTAGGTGTGATTTATATATAAAAATGAATTCAGACTGAGACGAAACTTGCCTCCCAGCCAGGTACAGAACATGTTTTTATGCTAATGTCCAGCTGAATAACTGTTAATGTGCTACGCTAACACACCGGACACCTATTGTGTAGTTGAATAACTTGCCTTTCCATATTAAATGTCTGATCTAGGATCAATGCATCATATATATGTTTTTTTTTCCTCTTCATAACGTATTTGTTGACTAATGCGACTTATAGTCCGGAAAATACAGTATTTGAGATTACTACTGCTACAACTGGCAATCTTATACAGGTGAAACTCAAAAAATGTATTAACTTAAAGCTGAAACTAATATATTATATAGACTCATTACATGCAAAGTGAAATATTTCAAGCCTTTATTTGTTATAATTTTGATGATTATGCATTACAGCTTATGAAAACCCAAATTCAAAATTAGAACATTGTGAAAATATTTTCATATCTGTAAGGAGTGTTGGGTAAGTTACTCTAAAAAAGTAATTATTACTAGTTACTAATTATCTCTTCAACAGTGTAATTAGATTAATGTACTAATTACTCTCTCTAAAAAGTATTTAATTACTTTTAATTACTAATTACTTTCAAAATCCCATTTCAATCTCAACCAGCTGAATAATACAAGGATAGACATGAATCTGTTTTAATTCTTTCAAATAAATACTATAAAATTGCATGAATTATCCTTAAACTGACCAAGGAGAAGCTTACATTATAAAAACATACTTTTTAGCATCAGACAATACATTTTGATGTTAAACCCACTATTGTTTTATGTCTGATCTCATGACATTTCATAGTTATTTTACAATAATTCATACGAATTTGTACGAGTGCGGTCGTACAATTTAGACACCTCATAAAATGCATACGAATCGCTGTGAGTAACTGTAATAAAATTACAGATAAATAAAGAGTAATCCCTTACTTTACATTTTCAAGGGAAAAGTAATTAAATTACAGTAACTAATTAGTTACACCCAACACTGTCTGTAAGCCATAATCATGAAATATCTTGAAACTTTGCATGTAATGAGTCTATATAATATATTAGTTTCACCTTTTAAGTTGAAATACTGAAATAAATGAACTTTCGCACCATATTCTAATTTATCGAGTTTCACCCGTACGTTTAATGATTGAATCAAATAGACAGTGTTGTAGTCGAGACCACCTCACTCGAGTCCGAGTCGACACCGAGTCCATAGAGAGTCGAGTCCGAGTCGCGGCGAGACCAGAGACGGTCGAGTCCGAGTCGAGACCGAGACCAGTGAGCGTTGATTAACTAATTTAGTTTTATTTACTTAGAGAAATCCTTTTTTTTTTTTTACTGAATTTACTTAGAGTTTAAAAAATATGATCAGTTTAGGGTAAAAAGGCCACATAGTAGGTGGTGTTAAAAGTAATTTTATTACAATTTGTCATGCGCAGTTGTGCACTAGAAAATCACCAATCACTGGATGTGTCAATCAATTTAAAGAAATATTTTATTAACATACATTAATAATCATGAAAAATATTTTTAATTGAACTCGAGTGGACTCGGGAATAATTCCGAGTCCTAAAAAAAAAATGTTCGAGTACGAGTCAATTCCGAGTCCAAATGGACACGAGTCCATGACAAGACCAAGACCATTAAAATATGGTCTCGAGACCGAGTCCGAGACGAGTCCGAGTCTCGAGTACTACAACACTGCAAATAGAAACACAGTAGCTCCTCCTATGCATAACCCATTAGATGTGTGTAGTGGAGTACCTTGAAAGCGATGGGCAGGGTCTTGTTGCAGCGCCAGTGTGTCGGCAGGACGGAGCAGAGGAAGTTTGGGCTGTCGGTGCGCACCAGTTCTCCTGGGTGGTCTGAGAGCACCTCCACCATGCTCCGGTCAGCCATGCGCAGTTTCCCCACCAGGGCGGCGCCACTGCTCTCCTGAGCGCCCAGAGGCAAACCCTCGTTCATCTTCCCCGAGCTCAGGGTCGTCGAGGGAGGCGTGAAGCGTCGCCCAGGCGCAGGTTCTGAAACACACCAGAACATATCAAACTATTTACAATATCGCACTTTTGCAATAATAGTAAACGAGATGCTGCTTTGTTGCTTTGCTCTGCACTTGGGCAGAATTATTATTTCAAACATTAGCATTTGCGGCCTTAGATTACAGTGGAGTAGTTGGGCTATAGTAAAATTACTATAATGCATGGCAACTATAAGTAAAAATGAAGTTTGCAATGTATCACTGGTGAAAATTTTATAAAATGAGATCTAAAGTGAGACCCCAGGACCTTCATATACACACATGCGAATTGATGCATTGCTCGGGACTGTGTATAAAAAAAAAATATATTTTCATGATTAATAATCATGACATTTTTTCTTTTGTCAAATCAACTTAAATAATTTATTTAATTTTGAGTTTCTGATGATTAAATCATTCTTCTTCATTGTATTAACTCAATGAATCTTAAGGCAACCAGGTTAAACCAACAATATTTTTTTACAGTGTTAGCAAGAATAATCGTTTTTAGTAAAATTATTTATTTAAACATCGGTTTGCGGCCTTCTTTTACAGTGAGTTGGGACAACAATAATGCATGGCAACAATAAGAAAAAATATAGATTGCAATATATCAGTTGCAAAAACTAATGTATAATGAGATCTAAAGTGAGTTGTTTCTTTTTTACCTTTATTTAACGATTCAAAATTTTCAAGAGTGTCCTGATGAGTTAATGCATTGCATTAAGACTCCTGCAGCCGTGAATTACAGTGATTTTGAGTGTGACGAGATTTGAGCGTGAATTGACTTTACCGCAATTACGTAATTTTCACTTTTGTTATTAAACTGAACAATATCTCATTTTATGCATTGCTATAGAAATGCACAGTTTTGACCATGCCCATGTATCAAAAAAACAACTTTTTCCGAGCAATTGAGGTGGCGCACCCGTGGTTGACTTCTGTGCCTCAGAGGCGCATGAAAGCTTTAAACCCGTCAGGCCTGCGGTCGTTCGGGCCGACCACAATCAATGCCACATGAGTGAACACGTGACGGAGAACACTGCGCTCTCCAGCACAAACACAAACCTGGAGCCTGTGACGGGTGTTTGGGGCGAGCGGGAGAAGGTGCAGAAGAGAGAGAGAGATGCCGGACACGCGAGATTTGAAGAAAGAGACGAGAAAAAATAGATTTTTTAAAAAAGGTATTCTGCTTTTGTTCTAAAAAACTCATTTACCAAACTTATAAAAATATAATCTTTATCTTCTTGTTGGTCTCATACATTCTGGTTCAATGGAAAAACATAACAACCATGGTCTAATAATCTAACCATTGTTCAAATCAATAAAAAAAAACAACAACAATATTGGTTACTCTGTAATTATACATTATAAATAAATTGGGATTAGGATTAGTTATGCATAATTTAGTAATTACTAATGTTATATGTTAAAATAAAGTGTTACCAAAGTATTTTACATATTATTAATGAGTCCTCTAATTCCATTGGACCTTAATAAAACATCAATTTTCATTAAAAAAAGGTTGAAATGCAATAGTATTGATATAATTGACACACAATCTGTTTTATTGTTTTCTCCTCATATGGGAACATCATATTTTCCTATATTTTGGATACACCGCACTGACTCTGACTCAGCATGCATTCTTTGGGGGGAAATATTAATAATATTTGTACAATCTCTGGGACAGTTAACGCATATAAGAACAAAAAAATATTAAAATAGCTTTTAATTGAGGAATTTAAAACATGAGGGCAAGTTTCTGTATAAATTGTGCATTTCTGAATAAAATATATCTGCTCTCATATTCATATTTAGTCTTATTTTTAATCCCTTTCTTGCTCATATTTAGTAATATAAATATTGTTTCATTTTTTCTCATGTTGCTGATTGTTCATATCGAATTTGAACACTTTTGCTAATACTTTTGTACTATTGCAGTATGATTTTAATTACTGCTTGTTTTTGAGTGAAGTCGAGAGACAGAGAATCTGTAGCATTTCGCCTATGGGAATGTCCAAATGACATCATGCTGTAGGTTAAGGTTAAAGGTTTCAGTGATTATTAACAGCTTTGGACATTCAGATATTATGAAACATGACGCGTAAAAATAGACTCGTGAAACCGCCGTTACGCATGTGTCCGGAGCTCAGAAACGCTCTTACCGTATTTGGCGTCCCAAAGAAAAACCATTTGGTATCTATTGAACACCGTCTCAGTCAGGATCAGGATCGGGATCGGGACCCTTTTGAACACCGTCTCAGTCGGGATCGGGACCCCAGACGAGCAGCTGATTCCGACGCGCGCGACTCAAGGACACGAGCTCAAGCTTACTATCCTTTTGGTGAGGTGAGAAACCCCGCGGACAGTCTAAACTGAACTCTGGTCAGTTCATGTGGAAGTTGTTCCTCTTTCAGGAGGAGACATCGGAGAAGATGATTTGGCACGCGCGTATCCTTTGGAAAGTGCGCGTGAAGTTGCGCACCTGACGCCGACGCATTCGCGGTCTTAAACTACGTAAAAAAGTGCATTCGCTCGCTTGTATACGAGTGTAATGCTGCTGAGAGAAAGTATTCTTCCTGAATCCAGCTCGCGGTGGGAATGATGATGCGTTGAGAGTGAATGAATCCGCGCTTTTAGTGGCACTGGGCAGCGCAGGAACGCCAGCCAGGGTAGCTCATTTGCATACGCCTCCTCTTCGAACGCTCTCATTGGACAGTGATGACAGACCTCGATGGGCTCGGCCAATCAGAAGACCGTCCGAACCGAGGGGGGGAAAAAAATGGATCTGAGCAGTCAATGGAATTCCTCGCGCGTGCTTCGACGCGCGCTCTCGCCGATTCACTGTTGATTTGGATTTAAGTTACTTATCAAACGGAACTGAATATCAGGTGAATACTGACATGAAACAAAGGGTAAATTACTACAAACACAGCTTGTTTAATTGTATTATATGATATTAAGAAATCATAGAAGAGATTATTACGCATGTCAATACAGCGGGCTTGTTTTGTTCCAGCAGATGTTGTTTTCTATTTTATCAGAAGGAACATGATATCAGCAGAACAAGCAGATTCTCAATATAGCAACTTCAAAGGAAAAAGGTTCCTAGAGTATAAGACTCATTCTGAATAGTCATAACTAATGTTTAGTATTATTTCTAGGACAAAGATAGCATATGAAAACTGCTGATCTAATCTGATCTGTGTGTTACGGCCAACAGGGGGCAGCAGGCGATCTGCGAGAGCATGTGGAGTGTGTTTAGAGTGTGTTAGGACTTATAATGCATGAAGTGGAAACACAAGAAGCAACACAGAAATGTTTTGTCATCAGAATGTGAATCCTGAATAATACTGTAAATACTGAAATCAGGAGCTCAAACACATTTTTGTTTTGCATGGTAATATAATAATAACTGGACGTTATTTTATTATATTATATTATATTATAAAAACATTTTTTAAACATCCCTTGTTGAATGTACACACTATTTTTAAATAGATCTGATGAGCTTGATTATAAAACTTTTGAAATTCAGGACTGTAAAAGTCCCACATCACATGATTGAGTTTTATTAATCAGGGGTGATTCAGAACAATAACATCGAGAACTAAACGTTCTCTTCTGGTCATGATTCATTTGTAAAAATGTAAAGATCTGCTTTTTGAGATCCGTGTTATTCATGTCTCATCTTCCTTGTTGTTTGTGCCGAGCATTAAATCTAAAACAAAATGCAAATCCTAATGTCAGTCACTTTGAAAATACGAACTGTCCTGTTCATTATATCAGGAACTCTTGAGTTTTACCCTGACGTTTATGTGAATATGAACATATAAAACACATTAGAGTTCATCTGATAATAAAGTGAAGCCAGAAAGAACAGGACAGGAATATATATATATATATATATACACACACACGATATATAACATTTTCTTTTTCCTTTTTAGTTAACCTTTTCAAATTATACAAAAACATGTTTGTAACTGTGTTTATTAGGTAAAAATACTAAGAATAAAATAATATCTACACTCTAAAAAATGCTGGGTTGTTTTAGCCCAATTTTGGGTCAAATATGAACAAACTCAAACATTGGGTTAAAAATGTCATTTAAAAATGTAACCCAATGGCTGGGTTTGTCCATATTTGACCCAAAGTTGGGTTAAAACAAACCCGCATTTTTTAGTGTATTATAAATATTAAAATAAATATTTTTTTAGGCTATATACAATGTAGTTACATGTTACCGCATTTACTTATTATAGTGAAAACAGTAAATTTTGCATAATTACAAGTAATTAACTAATACTATAGCAAGTTAAATAATAATATAGTAAGTACATGTAATTAATACTTATTTTAAAAGTACAACGTAACTACGTCACCTTAAAATAAAGTATAATCTATGAAAATTATAATAAATATTAATATTAAAAGTGCCTGAATAAAAATGACAATGAAAAGACACGATCCTTAATTCAAATGTGCATGATATGGTTAAAACTGAAATGTTATATATTATATAAATTATAACTTGGACTCAAAGCATATAAAAACAGCTGAATCTGAATGCAAAGATCAGATTCAGGGGAAATAATAAAACATGCACGCCAATCATAAATGATTTTCCAGCACAAAGGCACCGCAGGTCTCGTGTTTTACTGATTTAGAGTAATCTGATCTCTGAAAGTTGAGCAATCAATAGCGCTTGTAGTCGGCTATAAAATATATTGACAAGAGTTGCAGGGTTACAAATATCTGATCATGTTCGGCCGCGCCACGGAGGAAGCGCACGCAGAATACAATATAACACTGTAAATGGGTTTGAAAATAATGCAATTATTCAAATTTGGACACAAAATGTTCAAAGGAAACAAACAACAGTCTGACTTGGAAATTACACACATTAAGCAAATGAGAGAATTTGAAATATTCCTCTGAAAAACAAAGTCCTGATTTTAAGGACACACACACACACACACACACGTAATGAAGGAACGTGAAGTTGTTGTTCCCTATTTCAACAGTTCCTCTTTCACATTCTACAGCGAGGGAAAGATAAAAACCAGAGAAACTGAAGACGACGAGCAGAAAAGGAAAAACAAAACAAACGTTTGTGATTCACGAAGAACGAGAGTGAGAGAGAAACTAGAAGAGTTGAGGCTTTACCAAAGAGTGCGTTGGCGTTTCGGCCTCTCCTCATGAAGTACATGGCCCACGAGATCGGTCCCGACGCTTTGAACGGGCCTGGATTCATTTGGACCTGTTCTGATTCAATCCAGGATTCACAAGAAAAAGAGAAATATGGATTCCCTCCTTCCCCTCGCCGGCTTTATACTCGCCCGTCTCCCACCGTATTACACCAAATACAGATTAAAAGTTGACATGCAGTCATGACTAATATATCCCATCAGAAAGCATGTCCTCGGGAGACAGGCGCGTCTCTCTGCCCCGGGGCTCTCCGTCCTGCTCACTTCATTTAGCCACCGATTCCCCTCTGACATCTTCATTTTACTCCTGATGAAAACGCATGAGTGAACCAGCTTTAATTTCTTACAAATAAACCAAGGCAAAACACCTCATTTTAGAAGTTTAGATTCGCACTTAAAAGCTTCTCCTGTGACATCAGAGATTAGTACGTGCATTACACTGACTGAAAGTGAGAGGAAAGACATTTATAATGTTATAAAAGATTCTATTTCAAATAGAAATGAGCATATTAGAGTGATTTCTGAAGGATCGTGTGACACTGAAGGCTGAAATCACGGGAATCAATTACACAGAAAACACTTATTTTAATCTGCCTGTTTTTACTGTATTCATTGATCAAATAAACGCAGCCTTGGAGAGCAGGAAAGACTTCTTTCAAAAAATATTAAAATCTAAATTAAACGTAGACTATTGGATCTAATATTTGTGCTATGCACCTTATTAATTTACTCGCCCCCATGTCATCCAAGATGTCCATGTCTTTCTTTCTTCAGTCGAAAAGAAATTAAGGTTTTTGATTTTTAGGATTTTCTCCCTATAATGGACTTCAATGGGGTCCAAACGGTTCAAGGTCCGAATGAGAGTTTCAGTGCAAACTGTTCAAAGGGCTTTAAACGATTCCAGACGATGAATAAGGGTCTTATCAAGCGAAACGATCGCTCGTTTAATAAATGAATAACAAAGTTTAAGTTTAACGAATCTTTTTCCGAGTCAATTTGCCCGTTTCGTTCATTGAATGAACCAAACAGGAGAGTCACGAACGTGCATCACAGAACAGAGCAAAGCGAGCATTTGAGCTTATAAAACTTAAACTTTGTTATTTATTTATTAAATGAGCGATCGCTTCGCTTGATAAGACCCTTATTCATCATCTGGAATCGTTTAAAGCCCTTTGAGCAGTTTGCACTGGACCTTGAACCGTTTGGTCCCCATTGAAGTCCATTATATGGAGAAAATCCTGGAATTTTTTCATCAAAAACCTTAATTTCTTTTCGACTGAAGAAAGAAAGACGTGGACATCTTGGATGACATGGGGGCGAGTAAATTATCAGCAAAAGTTTTTTTCTTTTTTTTCTACTCCTTTAATGCAATGCGAGTCACTTTGTTAAAAGCGTCTGTGAACTGCATAAATTTAAATGTAAAGTGCATTTGGCAGATGCTTTAATCCAAAGTGACCTTCTCTAGGTCAATGATCCACCGTTAGGATGCTCCCTATGTAGTGTGTGAGGAGTGTTTGCTGAACGCATGTCTATTTTGGTCTCCAAATAAAAGCTGGCATCAGAGTCAAACTCACACACTCGATCCAGACCACAGCTGCGCTTCGGAGGCTTCGAGGACTTCGGCTGTCTGGTGTGTTGGTAAGCCACAGTGAGGGTCGTAACATCACGACGGAGGTGTGTGTGCGCCGCTGATACCACACAGATGAACAACGGCTTCAAACCACACAGAAAACACAGAAATATAGTCTTGCCTTTTGAATTCTCACAAACTACACACACACACACACTAACGGGAAACGGCACAGATTTAGATGTCGCTTTGCCCGGTGCCCGCAGGCAGTCTGTCCCCAACGGGCCCCCAGAGACGGGCCACCCCGGGGCCACACAGGATCAATAATGACTTCCTGGGGCCCGACAATCAATGCTGCCCAAACTCCAAGCCTGAATATCAGTCCAAAACGCTTCATATATTCACAATGCATCAATAAATGACCTACATTTCAACATATAAACCACATTATTAGGATGTAATAAAATAGATTTGTATTATGTTATTTACTCGATATCAGCACACAGTAAGGTGTCTAACATGTAATAAAATGTAATGCATTAACTAACATGAACTAACAATGAGCATGTTTATTAATCTTTGTTAATGTTATACAAATACACACTCTAAAAAAATACTGGGATGTTTTAATCCAGTTTTGGGAAAAATATGGATAAACCGAGCCATTGGGTTAAAAATGTAATTTAAAAATGTAACCCAATGGCTGGGTTTGTCCATATTTTACCCAAAATTGGGTTAAAACATCCCAGTATTTTTAGAGTGCAGCTGTTCATGTTAGTTCAGGGTGCATTAACTAATGTAAACAAATAAAAATGTATTAGTAAATGTTGAAATCAATAAATGCTGGGTAACGCTTCCTTTTACAGTCCAGTTACCCATGTAAATACTATTGTACTTATTTTAGTAACTACAATTACTGGGTAATAACCAGTGTTGGGAGTAACGCATTACAAAAGTAATACATTACTGTAACATATTAGTTTTTGCTGTAACGCAGTAGTGTAAGGCATTACTAATCAATTTTCAGTAATATTTTACTCGTTACATGTTCAGTGAGGCTTGTATTACAGTTGTATTACAGTGTATTGTCTGCTTTTACTTCTTAAAGGCGACAGACTGTGTGAAAGTTTTAAAGCAGTCTTTTAGTGCCAGTTCAGAGCGGTCGCGTCTGTAAATTTGTTTTTTCCTCATAAATGTGAACACGAAAACTAAAATAAAATGAATATTTTAAGTTCTATGGAGACTGGAGAGCCAACCCTTCCTCATCTGATTTGCGCAGTGTAATTAACAGAATTACAAAAAATATATTTTGCCTCCTATTTTTTTCACGCATGAATGTGTGTCTTTTCCCTAATATTAAAAATAAAACATAGACTGATATTTGTCTAATGTCTTTTAAGGAAGTAGCCTATATAAATTACGTTTCAATACATGTATTTTCTGAGAATTTTTATTTCAAGTTTTGACTGCAAATGTCATCATGTCCATAATGCTGGACTTCCCCAATTTTAAATAATTTATCCTCAACTAGTTTTGTGGTGTAGGTCTATGTATTTTATAATGTTAACTTCATATTAATACTAATAGCCTAATTTAAAGATAAGGCAGCATTGGATCTGGACGGTAAGCAGAATAATGCTGGGAGTTGGAAGAGGTTTGTCGCGATTCTGTAGGTTCGTGGATCTGAGTCGTGTGGCGAATCGCGATTTCGGTTTCATATTGCATATCGTTACAGCCCAAAAGTTAAGTTCTACTTAGTTATTTTGGTGAAAGTAACTCAAAAGTAATACATGAGTAATGTAACGCATTACAATTCTGAGACAGTAATATTGTAAGGTAATGAATTACTTTTAAATAACAGTAACAAGTAATACCTAATGTATTACAGTTTGGAAGTAACTTGCACAACACTGGTAATAACTAGTACTAACCCTGAACCTACCCCTGTTCCATGTACTTACCTTATATTAGCCAGTACGTTCTAGGTAATTACACTGTAAGTACTGTACTGTAAAAGGAAGCGTTATTGTTCATGTTAACTAATGAATCTTATTTTAAAGTGTTACTAACAAAATAATTTGGTTAATTGTCTATTTTTATGAATTTAATACATATTATAATTACATTTGTTTCAAATGTTTCCACCTAAATTATTTTTTGGAAAAATTTAAACCTTAACGAGTCACTAGTTGACATTTTCTAGGAGTCTAGAGTTATTCATTTAAAGGGATACTCCACTTTTTTTTTTGGAAATAGGCTCATTTTACAACTCCCCCCGAGAGTTTCACCGTTTTCGATTTTTAGATATTTAGAAGAATGTCAGTAACCAGACAGTTTCTGGTCTCATTGACTTCCATACTAGGAAAAAATATATACTATGGAAGTCAATGAGACCAGAAACTGTTTGGTTACTGATATTCTTTTAAATATCAGAAAATCAGCTGAATGCATTTGAAAACGGTGAAACTCAACTGTTTAACTCTGGAGGAGTGGTAAAATGAGCCTATTTCCAAAAAAAAGTGGAGTATCCCTTTAATGGCTCAGATTATTTGATGTGAAATCTCTCTAGAAAGAACAGAAACATTCTAAATTCCACCTTAGCAACTGCATAGCAACATCAGAATGTGTTCTATATTCTTCAAATGTATCAATCCGTTTCCTGTCCTCCAGTCCGTCTCACTCACTGGTCTGTACTGGGAGGTTAGTTAAGGGAGAGAGTGAGGAAAATAACTCAGCTTTCGTCCTCTTTAATAATTCATGCGGCTGTATTGTGTGGAAGCCGTTAACTGCTGCTTAAAAGTAATTAATTGATTTTCTGACATATCGTTTAGCAGCACAGCCAAGTGACAGAGCAAAGCACTCTGCCCTGACACACACACACACACACACACACACACACACACACACACACACACACACCTAGTGAGCTGCCGAACTAGACATCATTTTAAGGCATCAAGGAGTATTTACCATTCTGATGCGCTTACACACACTATATCTGTGTGAGGATGTGGACAGGACAGGCACAGATGTCCTCTGACCCTGGACCACACACACACACACACACACACACTCTTCATCCAGCTGTATTGACATTGCTGCCGATCAGAGCGTTCCCGTACGGAGAGACACGTCACTGCAGTCTTAAGGCGCTGTTTTCCCATGATCCTCCAGTCAGCTGACTCTGTGCCAGTGAACACGTGTGTATAGCTTTAAGATGCAGGGCTATAAGAGTCTCCTGTGAGGAAACCATCCCGCTGAGAGTTTCAATCTTCCTCCATCACGGCTCCCAGAGGCCTCGTCCAGCGGAGCGAGAGATCCTCATGAGGAAAAAACTGCTCACTATCAACTATATTCACATCCTACAACTAACTGACATACAGCAGTGTGTTTACAACAGAGAGTTGAAGCTGAAATGCACACCTCTGATTGGCTGCATGGCAGATGAATCCTATATTAATGCACCAAACTGTGAAAATATTTACAGTGGTGTGAATAAGTTTGGACACCCATGCTAAAGTTGCCTAAAAAGAGGAATAAAAAATCATCTTTTGGATATTGATCTTAATGCCTTAATTAGAAAAATGAGGAAAACTCCAACCTTTAAGGACACCAATTTTCTTTGTGAATGAATAATGTATCATAAATAAATAAACGTTTTTCCTTAAAATACAGGGTGCATAAGTCAGGACACCCCTATGTTAAATTCCCATAGAGTCGGGCAGATTTTTATTTTTAAAAGCCAGTTATTTCATGGATCCAGGATAATATGCATCCTGATATGCATCCTAATTAAAATATCCCCACATCATCACACACCTTCCACCACACCGAGAGATTGGCATGGTTTTACTTCAGTTCGCCTGTTTGATTTGCATTGAAAGATGATCTTATGGAAAGTACCCCATGCCAATCTCTAGGTGTGGTGGAAGGTGTGTGATGATGTGGGGATATTTTAATTAGGATGCATATCAGGATGCATATTATCCTGGATCCATGAAATAACTGGCTTTTAAAAATAAAAATCTGCCCGACTCTATGGGAATTTAACATGGGGTGTCCTGACTTATGCACCCTGTATTTTAAGGAAAAACGTTTATTTATTTATGATACATTATTCATTCACAAAGAAAATTGGTGTCCTTAAAGGTTGGAGTTTTCCTCATTTTTCTAATTAAGGCATTAAGATCAATATCCAAAAGATGATTATTTATTCCTCTTTTTAGGCAACATTAGCATGGGTGCCAAAACTTATTCATACACTGTATATACACTGCCCGGACAAAAAATAATAATAAAAAAGTCGCTGTTTGGATTTAAATAGGCAAATGAGTCTATGATTGGATCATTGTAGTGATTATTATTATGTACATTTTAGGTGGTAATATGTACATTTTAGGTGGTAATATGGACATGTTAGGTAGTAATATGTACATGTTAGGTGCTAATATGTACATTAGGTGCTAATATGTCCATTTTAGGTGGTGATATGTACCAGTAAGGTACCAATTTGAACCCTTTAGGTACAAAAGTGTACCTTTTGAAAAGCTTTTGCACCTATTTTCCTGAAAGTGTATCATCATGTAGGTGAGTTTATCTTGGGAAGTGTGTAAACGTGAGGCCGTTGAGGGTGTGTGAGGGTCACGAGGAGTCAATTATTCAGAAGCCCCACAGTTTTCAGCAGAGACTGTCCTCTGAAACCGGCTGATTGATTTTCTGACACACGGCATGAGGGTATGGACACTGAGAGAGCTGAATCTTTCAGTCTTTGGACTCTAAAGCGCAGGTTTGTTCTGTCAGGACAGACGTGCACTAGATTAGACAGTTTCGATGCTCCAGATTTCAACAGATAAATCTCATCCTAGATCACTGATTCATTTTCTTTATCAACATGCAATATTTTTCTAAATGTCATACTCATTTGTTAGTTAGTTACATTTTATTTCTGTGTCATGCCAAATATTTGGCCCATTTGGCCCATCAAACATTTTCCGGTCGCATATACAAATCATTCGGAGAAATTCATGAAATATATACGTACATATATATATATACACATTTCTGAAATGCATAACTTACACAGTTTCCTAAACTATAATGTGGACTCATGCATTTTCTGTAAAGCTGCTTTGAAACGATGTGTATTGTGAAAAGCGTTATACAAATAAACATGAATTGAATCACTGGGAGAGGCTTTAAACTTCACTTTGAACCTCTTCTCAATCTGTCGCTGATATCGCCACAATCCAGCTACACGTGTCGGTCTGCGTGTCCTGT